>JANIJF010000209.1:19480424-19491668 GCA_024520955.1 Erythroxylum bequaertii | reverse complement strand
ATGAAATGTTGCAAGTGTGTATTAGGTGGTTATTGTTTTGGTTTTAACCAACACAATAACGAATGTGTATTAGGTGGTTTATAAATGAAAACGTTATTATAAAGTGACTTGAGCAAGAGCAGATATAATATAGTTGAGTTTTTCGTTTTGTATGTGCATGAGAAACACAGAGAAGAGAATTCTATTATATTTTTCCAGTTTTCCGTAAAGTGCACTTGAATAGGAAGAGAAAATAAACAAGAGAGTAAAGAGAAAATTGTTTTCTCTATTGTTGAAGAAAGGATTCTTCACATTTATCCATGACCATATTAAGTATTGAAAGTGGAACATATTTTTTGGTGTGAAGCATATAAAGATTTCGTAATTTCGAAGTTCAGTATTAGTTAATTCACAAAATTCAGATACTTATCGTTTACCTATTAACGTAATAGATAATATATGATTGCAATTTTTATTTTTGATGCGTATTGTGATCCTACAATAAGTGATTCGGAATTATCAGTAGTCACCGCAATAACATATTCTCAACTGAAAAATGGTAGATCTATTGGCACGCCTCAAAATGATCCCTCTCCCCTGTTACTCTTTAAGTATAACTTCTAAGATTCTTCATAACACAAATGGGCATTCCTTCCAGTAGCTTTAAAAATCCCTATGCCCCTAGCAAGTTCCTACTGCGATGCCACAGACCTCACTTTCTCATCAACATCCACATCATGCAGAACAAAGCTACCAATGGGACTATCATGTCCGGCTTGTTTTGACATCTCATAGTTGAAGTTTAGCTTTACCTTTTATAGTCCGCTTCTCTATTATGTTAAATATCGCGACTTGGAGAGACTCAAATAAGTCATTTTGGGCAAACGGATTGCATACTACTTAACCTGAAAGGCTCTGATTGTCGTTCAGACAATATCATTACATCTGTAATTAACTAAATTCTAGCATATTCTTCCTTCTTTAAGAAGTAAGAAATTTATTGGAAGATCATCTTTGCTGAAGCAGAATAACCCGTGTGATTTGATAAGGGTGCAAGACATTTGAGAATTGAGATTCAGAAATTGCAGGTTCATTGCCTCCTTCGTTGATAATCATTATTGACAAAAGAAATCAAATGCGGTACTTGGAGAAGAGTAAGCCTTTGATAGTACTTTGGAAGCTACAATTGTGTTGGCTGCTTCAGTGTAATGAATGCCATCCCAACTTATAAATTTAGATCCTTCACTGCACACCTCGTGGCCAGGCTCACTGCATGTTATATTTCTATCGTAGTTATATGGAGGTCCTCCATATCCGCAGCACGCCATTAGTGGATTTGAGAAACCTGCATTGCCCAAAGCTTGATTGAGGCACACAATTCATTCAAGAATAAACCAAGTTGATTTATTTTTACGAAGAGAATAATTTCCGTTCCAGGCAACCAGTTCTCATTCCTTTTGGGAATTTCTTTTGTTCTACGTGTTTTGATCGTCAAGCGATCAAGATCACGAGTGCAAGAAATTCTAAAAATAAATAGTTCAGTTAACCAGAAAAGAGGGGATTGTCATCCTCCAATTATAAAACGTTCGAACTTACCATATTTAGAGGCGTTGGCAATGAGATCGTACTTTATGGAATATATATCTACATAGACTATAGTTGCATCTGTCAGTTCCGACATCAACTTTTGGCATGTTTCAAGTAATCCTTCATTGAATAATTTTGCAGCATTATTGTAACGTAAAATACAACCATGTGGATCCAAATCCTTCTGCTCAATTAAAGCAAGCTTTTGAGGCAGACAACCTAATGGTCCAGTGTTATGTATCCAAAATTTCCTGCCACCTTGAGCATGTATAGCCTATCCAACACCAACAGTAAATCATCTCCGTCAAGGAACTCGATAGGCTTCCCATTTCTATACTAGGAAATTTTAATAGAAAGAAAAAGGTGATCAATGCTCGCATGGAACTATAAACTCACCTTTACGGCATTCTCAATTTCTCGTATCACAGTTGGTAGCCTTTTGGTTAAATGCAGGTCTGATAAGTTTGTGGCGAATGCTGCTGAAAGGTCATTTTGTCCAATGTCAATCATGTAAAGTGCGTTCTTGAACCGTTCCTCACTGATCATATTTGTTGAACCTAAACACAATTCAGGTCTCACAATCAGTTTCTTTCTCAAACCATCAAGTGTTACAGGAATACTCCATCAGTTTAAATGTGGAAACTTTTAAGTATTATACGAGTGGAAACACTTGGTAAAAACTACTAGTCCATTTGCTTCTATATACAATGTCAACGATTCATGATTTCCCTATATCTTTTAACAGAGGGATCTACAAAGGACTTCCTTATACAAATAACGAACCTGTCAGAGCAAAAGCGACATTAATTTCTTATCTTTTCCCCTCTTCCTTTCGATCTTAAGGGAGGACTCGTAAGCCCAGTGATGGGAGAGGGATGACCGAGCTAACCCTGCTCCCATAAGAGAACTAGACGTAGATACATTACGCTTCCAGAATGGCAAACATCCAACACCGATGCCAAGAGGCTTACTGATTTCAATCGAGATTTTACGGGTAACAAAAGCTAACGACTCACTGGCCAAGAATATGAGTTCAAATAACAAACATTTTCCTATTTGTCTTCCTCTTAAGTACCCTATGTATGTCAAGACTCGAGAGTTTAACATAAACAAAGACAGAAATCTCACAGTCACCACACTGTGCATCACATTATCACTGATGATAAGCTTGAACCAGCAGCAAGAAAAGGGGTAAAAAATCACTTTTAAAAAACCACTCTTCTCAGAGAAACGAGACATTACCAGCCGATACAAGTTCAAGATTACGAGCCTTGAAACGAACGAACTGCATTACTTGGATGTTCAATGAAAATGGGTCAAACTTGGGGAGCGTAGAGGACCCAACTATTGCGAAGTTTGCACCATTTGTAAAATTGGACCCTCCCAATGAGTCCAGGTATGGACTTAAAAAATTAGTCTTTAGGCTTTGACCTGCATAAACATACAAGGACGCAGCTCCATAATTAGATAATAACACAACAAGAAAAGTGTAACCAATGTAGCAGTAAAGCGCAAGCTCGCCAGAATACCGAAATGGGCTCTTCATTTAGAAACAAGAAGAGAGCCGAAAAGCTGTCTGCGGTGGTCAATGGCAAGAAACGATGAACTAGTATAAAAAATTTTGTGTCGAAATCTCTCTACTCTCAATCTCTATTATTTTTCAATTTTCGATTTTGCTGTTATACACAAGTTTACGAAAATTCTTTACGACTGTGATTCTCAGTAGTTCTTGTGAAAAGAACAAGTTTCGTTTAACTAATTCGTTTACGAAGGGGATTAAACAAAAAGGGTTCACAATTCAACCCCCCTTCTTGTGCATCTACATATCTTTATTAAGTCTTGTATTAACGTGTGATTCACTTCAATAATATGATCTTTGTATCTGTTTTAGATAAAAAAAAGGTTATAGTATTATCGTTGAAACTTTTGTTGTAAGGTTATCTTTTAATGCAAAACATATTGGTATTGTTTTTTTTTATTATATGACTTGTATAGAATGTGTCTTTCCCCTAATAAGGTGTATGCTTATTCATATATTGCCGAACAAGTCACTAGAAAGAAAACCCTGATAAAAGAAAAGTCATGTATAATGTGGCATAAAAGGTTGGGTTAAATTTTTAGAGACATAGTTGAGAGAATGGTTAAGGATAAGATTCTCCTAATTCTAGATTATGATGATTTGGAAACATGTGTTGATTGTTGTAGAGGTAAGTTGATCAAAATAAAGAGAAAATGGTCAACTTGTACTTCTGACTTATTAGAACTCATACATACGAATATATATGGACTTTATAAAGTTACATTATGTAATTCAAGATATTTTTGACATTTATTAAAGACTATTCCTATTATGGATAAGTTTTCTTGATTAAAGAAAAGTTTGAAGTTTTTGAAAATTTCAAGATCTTTAATGTTGAAGTTGAGAACTAATTGTGAAGGTCCATTAAGATTGTCAAATCCGGCCATAGAAGTGAATATTATGGCATATATAGTTTTTTAGGATAAGAAAAAGGTCTGCTCGCCAAATATGTAAAATCATATGGAATAGAGGCCCAATTCACCATTCTAGGTAGTCCTGAGCAAAACGGTGTAGCCAAAAGGCAAAATTGTACCTTAAAGAACATGGTGAGGTCAATATAAAGTATGACTAATTTACCTGATTACCACCTTAAAGAACATGATGAGGTCAACACAAAGTAGGACTAATTTACTTGATTACTTATGGGGTAAAGCCATAAATACTGCCTTATATATACTTAGAAGAGTCCTAAGAAAATTAGTTTTAAAGATGCCTTTTGAAATCTAGAAGGGGTAGAAGCCTAGCCTCACTCGTAATTTTGTATGTGGTTGTCCTGTTGAGGTATGTTTATATAATCCTTATAAAGATAAGTTGCATTCTTGTTCCAATAGTTGTTATTTTTTTGGAGATCCTGACCACTCTAAGAGATACATATTTTACTATAAAGTAGATGATCTAAAATAGTAGAATCATAAGCAACTAAGTTTCTTAACCATAATGTCTATAATGAGGGTGGTCATTCTCATCCGTCAGATGATAGAAGGATGAATACTATAGTTATTTCATATCCATCACTCATACATTCAAAACTAGTGGATCCAAGTCTTAGTACCATATCAGTACAGGGACAAGAACCCAAACCTTTACAAACTGAGGTTCCTAAGGTATAAAGCATACTGAACCAATTCAATTAAAAAGATCCACTGGAGTAAGATGACCTGTTATCTCATCTGATTGTATAGTTTATTTCGGTGAACAAGACAATGATATTAGACATCACTTTTACAGGGAGTTATTTTTGAACCTCATGCAGATTTGTGGTAGGATGCAATAAGGGATGAGGTGCAATCCATGCAACATAATAAGGTATGAGAGATAGTAGATTTACCTCAAAATTGTAAATTTATCAGTTGTAAATGGATTTATAAGACCAAAAAGGACTTTTAGGGAAAAATTAAGCAGTTCAAAGCTTGTTTGGTTACCGGAGAGTTCGCTCAAAAAGAAGGGATTGACTTTAGTGTTACCTTTTCTCCTGTATCCTCTAAGGATGCATTTAGAGTGATCATGGCAGTAATGGATCATTATGATATAGAACTACACCATATAGATGTCAAAATCACTTTAATAAATGAAGACCTTTGTTAAGAGGTCTATATGAAGCAACCTGAATAATTTTAGGATCAAGACAAAGCTGACATGGTTTGTAACATGAGGAAATATATATATGGATTGAAACAAGCTTCTAAACAATGGTACCTAAATTTGATGAGGTTGTTATCTCATTGGGCTTTGTGAAAAATAAAATTAAAAGATGCTTGTATTACAAGGTTAAGGGGAAGCACGGTTATATTTCTACTTTTATATGTGGATGACATCTTGCTCACATCAAATGACTTGATTATGTCGTATGAGGTTAAACAAGTTTTGTTCAAGCATTTTGACATGAAGGACCTTGGTGAGACATCTTTTGTCTTAGGTATTTAGATTCATCGAGACATGTCTCAATCTTTGTAAGGGCTTTTGTAAAGAGCGTATATTGAGCGAGCAATGCAAAGTTTTAATATGATTGATTGTAAAACTGTTTCAACAACAATCTCTCATGGTGAGAGATCATCTTTGGCACGATGTCCAAAGAATGACACAAAAAGAGAGGCTATGAAAAATGTCCCTTATTCTAGAATAGTTGGTAGCGTGATGTATACCTAGGTATGCCCTAAACTAGGCATTACATTTATTATTGGACTACTAGGTAGGTATGTGGCTAACCCAAGAATAGATCACTAGAATGCAATCAAACGAGTGTTAAGATATCTAAAAGGAATTAAAAATTATATATTGACATTTAAGAAAGTTAACAGTCTAGACCTTATAGGTTATACAGATTCAAAATTTGTTATATATCCAGATGATAGAAAGTTCACATCAGGGTACATTTTTATGTTAGTAGATGGTGCAATGTTATGGAATAGTGTCAAATAGACACTGGTAACTTATGCATGCAAAGATTGTAGCTTGCTATGGGGGCTGCTTCATAGGCAATTTGGCTTAAAAACTTGATTTTTGAGTCATCTGTGATTGATTAAGTGACTACACCCATTCGATTATATTGTGATAATTTTTCTAATGTATTGTTCAATAACAACAATAAGAACATCAGAAGGCCTAAGCATTTGGAAGTCAAATATTTGACCATAAAGGAATTAATACAGAAAGGTGACATTGAGGTGGAGCATTTGGCAATTGAGTGCATGCTTGCTAATCTTATGACTAAAGGATTTCGCCCATTTATTTATGAACAACATGTGTACAGTGTGGGTTTATTGAAGTTCTTAGACACTGTTAGTTAGAGATCACATTATTTGCTCTTAATACATTTGTACGAATTTCATGTATTATGATAGTATATTTTTGTACATATTGATGATCATCATTTTGTTCTCAATCATACAGTTTGTTGTACATTGTTATAATACAGGTTAAAGCCTTAAGATCTGTGTCGATCTTAAGCATTTTAAAAGGTCATTAGACATATGTATACATATTGACCTTGAACCTATGTCTTTAGGATACATATAGACATATGCATAAATCCATGGATTTGATAAGACTTAGGGAGACATAAGTTTTTAATCCAATAAAAGTTTTCTTTAATATGGTTTAACATTCAATAAGAAAAAACAAATTTCTGTAATGCAGTTTAGCATAAAATTCAGAAAATTAAGACCAACAAACATAAAAGTGATACATGTATGATCATACAGGTATTATCGTAGTTTGTCACATTTTATTTTTCTCATTCATATTAGTAAGGTATTAGATAAGCATGATTATACTGGATTTGTGACTAATGTGACACGTGCATTTGAAATTTTTTAGTATTGAAAGCCTTGCAGGATTGAATGACAAACGTTTTTTATCCTTAGACCAAATGTTTTAAATCGGTGGACCTAAATACCGATTTTGCTTAACCATTTTTATTGTTTTTATTATTGTTATAACCCTTGTAGTTAAAGAAATCAAATTTGATTCAGATTAAAGATAGTAAAAAAGCCTAATAAAAGATTTGATTTAAAGGGTTAAAGTTTATTGAGAAAAATGGGCACTAATAAGTGTGAATCGATTATGTGTTGGACTTGTAATGGAGAGATCCAATAAGATTACTATAAATAGCTATTAAGGTTTTTTACTGCCTGCTGAAGTAAGTTCCTCGATGTTCTGGTGAGAGGCAACCCACGCGTTAAGAAAGTCGCAAAAAGATATTACTGACGTGAAGATATACAACTTTTATAAAGATTGATAGAAAGTTTCAAAAGCTTGTTTAAGTAGTTCAATGGCTTGTCCATCTAGCAATTTTCACTTTATCTCCTTTAATACAAATTTATAATTAATCCTGGATGTATTATTAAAGTTCGACTAAAAATCTTTTCCTTAGCATAACGTACAGCTCAAATTCCAGCAAGAAAATGAATGGAATGGCTTCTCGCTTGAGGATGGGATAGAATGTTACCGACTTATTTGCTCACATCAATCAATCAATCAATCTTGATCTTCAAGTCAAAGTTTGCACCAGAAATGTCGACGGTGTTTTAAATGATTACAGCTTAAGTGGAAATAAGGAATATTTATTAATGCCTCCTGCCTTCCTAGTCTTGATAGAGAGATCCATAAGAAATTACTTTTGAAATAATTCTGGACTGTTTGACACACAATTCTATTGCACAAGAAAAGAAAAGAAGAAAACAACTGACCAGGACTTTTCTTCCTGATGCCTCAATAAACGCTCGCTTGAGAGCTACTAATTCAAGTCTTAAATGAGTCACATATTCAATAATAAAACTGGCCTACTACGTGCCAGGAAAGGCATATTTTGATTTGAGATTGTTGCCATTGTTATACGCAATAGTTTCCGCATCTTTTCAACGCTATTGAATTGTGAATATGACAACTAATAAATCGAAAAACTATCAGTAGCAAACTTGTGATTTATTGAGAGAAGAGATTAAAAGCTTCATCCTCTACTCGAATGAACCAAATTTTAACAGAGTTATCCCTCCAAAAGTCTTAATCTGAGAATTCAGACTCATAAACTCTAGTACTGAAGACCTAAACCTTAACTTTTAGTAGTAGGGACTTAAACCATTATTTCCAGTACCAGAGACTCTACAGGAGTTTTCCGTAAATAGCTAGACCACCCCATAAGGGGTTTATGTTAGTATCCTTGAACGTTATATCTAGTTAAGTCTGTGATTCGAGAAATGGTAATCAAATGAAAGTGTCGGGCATATTGGTGCTTCTCTTTTGGGTTCTTCGATAAATTTTCATTTGAGGCCCCTTTGGATTAGCCCAAATCACACATATGGGTAATTAATTGTTCCTGAAGCCTACTGAGAGTAAAAACACACAGAAAGGTAGCTGCACCATGCCTCCCAATTTTCAGTTTCTAAGCTGGCGTCATCAGATATCACATTAATGGAATATCATCGTTACAAACTTGTCTTATGTTTGTAATAAGACATTATCAATAATCGTTCTTTTATCAATAAAAGCCCCGTATGATTCACTTATACTAGGTTTCAACACCCTTTTCATTCTTGTTGCTATGATTTTATGAATAGTTTGTACAAAAAATTGCAACAATAGGTAGGTCTAAACTTATTTAGTTGTTAGGATTAGACACTTTGGGGAATCAAACATAAGCAATTGTTGTTAATTTTCTTGAGAATCTTACATTTGTTAAAAAAAAGATCCATAATTGCTTTAGTAACCAAGGTTTTAATTAGAGGCTATGTTTTTTTTAATAGACGAGACCATCTAGACTATCGGGGACTGAGGCTTTTTTAGGGCTCGTCTCAAAGACCACTCTCTCTATCTCTTATGCATTGACAGGATTGCCCATAAACATAATCCCCACATCTGAAAAGTGATTGTTAATAAAGGATTTTAGAAGTTGAACAAATGATGTGCTTGGAGATGAGGTCCCTGTATTATTCTTAAAGAATGGAGTTGCTTCCTCCCTAAGAAGCATAGACACGGACACGGATACGGGACACGACACGGACACGGACACGGACACGGGGACACACCAACTTCTAAATTTGGTAGACACGGACACGGCACATACTTATATTATAAAATTTAGAATTAAGAAAAAAATTCAGAAATCAGATATATATATTGATTAATGTGTTTTAAAACTTCCAACATCTTGATAGTTCATACATATTTGGTACTTTATAAGTCTCTTTAAAAAAACATGGAGTATATATTCCATTAAGCAATTTGTCAACAATCTCCTATCCAAAAGTAGAATTAGTCATTCTCATGGGTATTTACAACCAAAAAATCTAACTAAAGTATCCACCCTCTAATCACTTTACCCTCAAACATTGGCATTGCTTTCATCAGCAAAGATCATACTCTCCAATTCTGGTTCATCAAGTGAAAGATTGGCAACGTCAAGGATTCCATGATCATCATCAATTGGTGAAAACTCATCTCCTGCAATATCCCACATCATTGTTTCTCCTTGTTTGTATTGTGGAGATTTTCTTGAAAGGAGTCGCAAATTAGTATGAACGTATACTAAACTCTCAGCACGCTTAGGTTTGATCTTGTTCCTTTTAAGGGAGTGAATAAAAGAGTAAGTACTCCAATTTCTTTCACAACAAGATGAAGACGATGGTTGTCCAAGTAACTTGAGAGCAATCTTTTGAAGAATTGGAGCATGAACACCATGAACTAGCCACCAAGATTTTGCATCAAGGATACCTCTATCATTTATAGAGTCATAATCATCAAACCCTTGTCTACCATCCGAAAAATTAGCAAACTCAATGTTCACTTTTCTCCGATCTTCTACATCAGGAAAGTACCTCTTCAAACATTTCAATCTCTCATTGGTGAGCTCCACATCTTGATTTGGTGGAACTCGTTTTGAGTCTTTACTCAACCATTCATGGCTATAATACCTATATAGTTGTAAGAAAAAAAATGTTATGAATTATTCATCAATTACAATTTATTTATCTCTAATAGAAAAGAAAGTATCTAAATTTGAATAATTACCTTGGATTCAAAGAATGAGCTAAACAATGAAGAGGGGTACTACTTTTTGTCCAACGCTCAATTAAGATTTGGAGGACCACTTCATAGAAGGTTGAAGATTCATTGTCATCCTTTCTTTCAAAAAGATATATGGCCTTTCTTACTTTTTCAATCATGGAATCCCACATCTCATACACCAAATGGAGAGTAGATGCATCTGTATTTGTGCTTCTTAAAACATCATAGATAAGATTGGTGAAAGAAAGAATGAAATCTATCTTTTGCCACCAACTATCACTCAATAGCTTCTCTTTGACAAATTCAGCTTTGCTAACATCATCTTCCTTGTAAGCAGACCATTTTTCACTTATCACCATCTATTGAAGCCCATGTTTAAGAAGTTTAAACCACTTCAACATCACTGTTGTTGAGGCAAATCGAGTAGGAGCAATATTAAGTAACTTCAATAAAGCAAACTCATTAAAGATGGATAACCTCATATGGTGATTAACAATGAAGTTCTTAATAAAAGAAACATCGTTAGCAATTTGTGAAATCCAAGAACATTCTTGATACACGAGACTATCTTTTCTGTATTCTTAGCTGCATAAATGCTCTTCAAAGCAAGGTTAAGAGTGTGGACAACACAAGGAGTCCAAAAAACAGTTGAAAACTCCGCCTCAATCATTAAACCAGTTTCCCTATAAACCGGTGCGTTGTCCGTCACAATATGCGCGACATTATAAAAACCAACTTCTATAATCACATCTCTCATTTGCTTGGCTATAAAATCCTTGTCCTTGATATTATCGGAGTAATAAATTGCTTTCAAAAACATTGGCCCACTTTTAGTCACAGCCATAAAGTTGAGAAGAGGTCTTCTTTGTGGATCACTCCATCCATCACTTACAATGCTCACTCCTTTTTGATTCCATATATTCCTTATAGGTTGAAGATGTTGGATCGCATATGGCCTGAATATTCAAAATATTCTGCGGAAAAGACCATACAACATCGTGATGTATAATCGAAAACACCAAGGATGTACGAAAATACCTTATTGTCGTGAATAGGTTGCTTCTTTTTCGGATTCCAAGACACTGCAAACGCGAATG
>JANIJF010000209.1:19454332-19467248 GCA_024520955.1 Erythroxylum bequaertii | reverse complement strand
CCATTGACATCTAATTAATCGGGGTTTGTACACAATATTTTATTATGCTAGTCCACAATTATGATAAAATTCTATCATATACCAATGTATTTTAAGAGAAAATATGAATCGGGTTAATCTTAACCGAAAATATCATAATTGAAACCTTAATAGCCTAACAATTGAAAATCCTTAAATTGAATAACCCTACACCCTAACTAATTGAAGCACCCTAGTTTTTTAAATATATGGAATAATTGATATTAATTTAGTGCCCATATATCTTCAATTTTACAACTACCAAGTTTGAGCTGACTACGCACCACCACCATTAGACGATCTCTCAAAGCTTAGAGGATTTTTCACAAAGCCATCAAATGGAGGAGAAGGGAGGAAGAGGAGTTTTCACCAAGTGTCATTATTTTCATATAGTGCCATGTATATATGTAACATGATAACTAGATCTAGACGACATTGTGTGGTTTTTGATACTGTATGATGTCATGCTACGTGACAAGAGTAAGATAAGTGTTGTGTTACGTAACACCTAAATATATCAAACAACGTTATTCTTGCATCTCTAACGTAGAATGATATTAGGGACTATGGATGATATAAAATAAAATTATAAGAAGGAAAGTGATAGTTTTAAAAAATCGTGGACTGAAATGAAAAAAAAAATCAAATAAAAGGGGAGGTCCAGTACTATAATTTAACTCATTATTAAATTATGTGAAATGAACGAGAACTTGAAAGAGAAGACTAAAAACTTGTTTTCATAATCAGGATAAACTTACATAATCCCTAACTTTGGTTAAAAACCTGTACATAATCATAAAATTAATGAAAAATAAGTTATAATCAATACAATAATATGCAACTAAGGTTAATGTCTTAAAAGTCATATTACTCCTAAGAATATAAATACAACCGCACCATTTTCCGAAACTTATCCTCCCCATTTTACTAAATAAAAGATTAATAACCATGGATGAAGGGATCTCTCTTGTTAGAGGTGACATAAGAAGCTTGATCGAGTTACCAATGAGCAAATCCTTCCCGTTCTACGGGGAAGAATATGTGAGTGCGCGAAGAAACATTGAGAAGCTGTAAGTGTACGAAACATTGACATTAGCGTTAGGATTGGGTAAGTGAATTCAAATCTTCTGTTTAATATTATAGTGTCTAATTGTGTATAATAAAATTTAGCTATTTATTTATATGGAGCTCATATAAGATCCGCATAAATCTCGTAAAATAAACGATTGAGATTTTATAAGATAGAATAAGACAGAATAATATTAAACAGAAGATCTAAACTCCGAATAAACAGACTTGAGCTCAATCTTATAATTAGTCAAAGCAAGCGTCGAATGAACAAAGTTCTGCGCCAAACTTGACAAAAGAAGACACATTCTAGAGATTTCTCGAACCACCCATTGTTGACGAACAACACAACATGTAGGATTTGTATTCTTATTTCCTTGAATAATGAATTTAACAGATTTGGGCCTCCCCTTATTTGCCATGTTTTAAATTCCAAATAAAATTCTTACACGACTTGTATATACGTTGACAAAGATTTCTACATTACCGCGTACCTTGACTAACTCGGCCTTTGAAACTTCCACGTCTCTTAAACAGAAATTGAGGTTTTCGCTTCTTGGTGAGCTTTCCAACAGGAATTGCAGGTAGCTCCAGGACCAACAATCTCGATATCGAAAGCCGAAATAGTCAGACTATCACACGGTTCTCGTCACTGCCCGACTTTGACCAGTTGCAATAAAGAAAGTATAATCTGAATATTCTTTATCAGCCTACACAACAGTAACTAAAAATAATCTAATTGATTTAATGAAGTTTCTTCAATTTTATTTATTTAGAATATTCATAACTTAACTCCACTGTTATTAATTATATCAAAGCAGATTACTTTATGAAACAAGGAGAAGGACCACCATTACCAACGGGGCAGAATCATGACCGGCTATTTCATTGTTGCGGACTATAAATTAATGTTATCTCAATGCATGCAACATATATGAGTGAAGGACGTTAACTCATATCTGAAAATTCTTAACCACCGGACGCCGAAAAGCTTTTTCTTTTTACTCCTTCACTTTCTCTCTGGCAAAGCAGTTTCGGTCACAAAACAATCAAGTGGTGAAGAACTTAAACCAACGGTTGCTTGTGGAGAAGAAGCTTTGCTGTTTTTTACACGACAGCAAAATTCTTTCGGAGTTGTTGGGTCCCCCTATCCAAACTCATAATCTCCTTTTAAGGAATCATTGCTGCAATTTTAGGTAACTTTAATTGGCATCCCTTCTGCTTCTGTTTCACAGCTTTTATGTCCTAAGGTTCTGTCTCGTGTCGCACGTTAAGATTACTGTCGTGTTCCACGCATTTTGCTTTGAAACCCACTATTTTTGTGTTTTATTTTATCTTTTTGATTGTTCGTTCCATTTTCTCCTTCCTGACGGAGATAACAATCCGTTTCTCATCTTTTGTTGTGGCCAAGGAGTTCTGGCTTTGTCGAGTCTAAACTTATTTGTTTTCTTGGTTCTTAGACTTATCTGCAGAATTTGAAAATTTTGTTTTCACTGAGTTTGTTATCATTTTTTAACATCAATGGCCTGGCGGAGGAACATAGTGTCTATCTGTTCCCTTCAGAAACTCAAGGATTTGTTTCAGGTTGGCAATATACGTTTTGTTTGTCATGTTAACGTTTTAATGGTCACTCGCCTGCTTTGAAACGTGAAAATTTACAATTTACGACGCTTTTTGCGCTGTCTAATTAGGTTTTTGTGCTGCTATGCTGGTTCATGCGTTTGGTAACCACCTACCTTGTAAATTGAGTAAAAGAATCTGAATTGTATATGACTGGCATTTCCTTTCTACTTGGGCTTGCCTGTACCCGTACTTGTACGCTTTAATGGTTCGACTGTGAGTAAGTTTTTCTACTAGTAATTATAATTGATGGCTTACCTGACAGCACTTTGAACCATATCTATCAGAATTTAAAAATCCAGGAACTTGGGCCTGTGATGGGAAGATGACGACAAGAATTTGCTACTTATCTTTGTCCCTTTATAAAACAGTTGATGCCTCTTTTATAAGATTTGGTATAAAAGGACTTCGTTTGTCCATAGATGTGGAGGGCAGTGAACGTTTAATCTGTTCAAGGTAATAGTAACCAAGTATAATCTGCTTACTGTTTAAGTCCCTAGTTTCTAGTTGAAACCAAGAAGGTATTGTTCTATGACAGGGTATCCTTAGCAATAAATATATGAATAAAGGCCTTTGTTATGGAATTATGACTCTTTGCTTTGCTCCCTTCTTTTCCTTTTAATTTTCAAAACAAAATCTCTTATCTGTTCTCTTATGTTGTCTTGTGTCTAAATTAGTTTTATGTGTTTGTATCTTCACTAGGTGGGAGTAATGAGGGAGGGGGATCACGGTGTATATACTATCAGGTCTCATGGAGCCAAAGTTGCACGAAAACGCAGGCACGATTGGCTCATATTAGTTATCCTTGCCGTGATAGAAGTTGTTTTGAATGTTATTAATCCATTTCATCGATTTGTGGGGAAGGACATGATGGACGATCTTAAATATCCTATGAAAGATAACACTGTTCCTATATGGGCAGTACCTGTAAGTTCACTTCAGCTTTTGGGATCGTTGAAAAAATCATATTTCTGAGATAAGTTTCTATAATGGGTTTCTTTTAATTTTCAAAATCAGTTGTATGCAATTTTGCTGCCCATTGCCATTTTCATCTTTTTCTACATCCGAAGGAAAGATGTCTATGATCTGCTCGACAGCACTTTGGGTCCGTGATTCTGTTTGTAAATTCCTAACATATTTTAGTTTCATCTTAATCTGAAATGAAAGTCAGCTTCAAGATATCTAATGAGTTGCATTCATATCTGTTAACAGGCCTCTTATTTGCTATGCTAATTACTGGGATCATCACGGATTCCGTAAAAATTGCGGTTGGTCGGCCTCGTCCCGACTTCTTCTGGCGTTGCTTTCCTGACGGGAAAGATGTACGTTCTCATTTCCGATGATGTAATGTGTTTTGTTCTTTCAATCATTACTCTTTTATTCTCGATAGTCTTTTCCATCAGTCTAAGCTTTCTATCTTTCAGTAGCTGCTAAATTTTTGTTACTGCTAGAGCTTCAATCCTTTTTTAGTCCACGGTGGAATTTAGTTGGTACTTCTATTTGAAAAAAGAAATGATTTCTGATCCTAAAAACTTTTTCATTTTGTCTTTAGGTATATGATAAGTGGGGAGATGTAATATGTCATGGGAAGGCTAGTGAGATCAAAGAAGGGCACAAGAGTTTCCCAAGTGGGCATACTTCATGTTAGCAACTACACTCACTCTATATGCTATGATTTTGCTTTTTTTCTTGTTCACCTCGAATGATCTTTTTTCAGCTCCTTGTTTGTTGGAGGTTTCTGTTTTTTTGTTCCTCTACTAGTCAATTGCCAAGAGGATATTTATTTATCAGAAGGGGTAAAAGTGAACATGTCAGTAATTCATCTTATCCAATTTTGATTTATGCAGGGTCTTTTGCTGGCTTAGCTTTTCTCTCCTTGTACTTGGCTGGAAAAATTAAAGCATTCAATCTTAAAGGGCACGTTTCAAAATTGTGCATTGTTTTTCTTCCTATACTTGCCGCTTCTCTTGTTGGCATATCTCGAGTAGACGACTATTGGCACCATTGGCAAGATGTATTCGCTGGAGGTCTTATAGGTAGGATCCGATAATTAACAATTAAGGAATGGCAGTTATATTGTTCAGAGTCTGAAATAATGGCCTTACCTATATACAGGGCTTGTTGTGGCCACATTTTGCTACTTGCAGTTCTTCCCACCACCACATAATGAGCATGGTAAGATATGCTTTTCTGTTATAAGCAATTGAGTCTTTTGTTTTTACTAAATTTCGTTCTAGTCATACATTCACAGTGTTTAACTAGGCTTAATTGCCCTCCTGATTTCAGGATCGAGACCTTATGCATATTTTCGAGCTTTGGAGGAGTCACGTTTCAATGCAAATGGGGGCCAAACTGTAAATGCACTTCATATGCAAGCCATTGATTTGCAGATAACCAACCAAAGACTTGGACAAAATGGCCATGGGTTTACGTCATTGGATGAAATGGAAGCTGGAAGCAGATAATTTAGGGTTTTAGTGTATTGATTATTTTTTGTCACATGCATAAGAATAATTGAAAGATTGCTTTTCTAGTCACTTTTTTTGTGCTATTGTTAATACACGAATGTTTTATAATTACTTTTCTAGTCACTTTTTTTTGCTATTTTTCTTTTGAGAAATTAAAAGTAATTTCATTTAATGGGAGAAGAAATATGCTTTTTGTAATTTCATTTAATGGGAGAAGATACAAGGAGATGATGTAAATCTACTTTTTGTAGTTAGGAGTATTGTCCAGTCTCGGGAGCCAATCTAGAGTATCTGTGAAAACATTTCCTATAGTAGAAACTAGACACAGTTTTAGTATCCTCTTCAATATGAATTTCGAGAAAGCACATAAGAAGAACAAGTGGTTTCTTGATTCTTTCATCATTTCACAGAGGACACAAGTAGAGTTGATAGGGATGAAATGCTTCCTATCCAATATACTCAATTTATTCAGAGTTGCTAGCCATAAAAGAAAGGAGTGATTAGGAATGAGTGACTTGTGCCATATTATAGATACTAGACTAGGAATGAGTGACTTGTGCCATATTATAGGATATTAGACAAAGCTTGAGATACTCTGCTTATGCCAATTCTTGAATTTTGAGTTGCTGAATTTGCTAGGGGGTAGATTAAGACAATGGAATGTAACTTGTCTTCTCAAGTCAGGTTGGTAGTTAGGAGTAAGATGTTGCAATTCCATAGGAATACATCATTGACCCTCTATGATAACTGAATTGACTTCAAAGTTGGTAGGAAGTCCATTCTATAAGCAAAGAGCTTATGGAGTTCTAATTAGGGGGCCTTTACCTGTCCAGTTATCATACCAAAAAAAAAGTATTCTCTTTATCTGCAATCTTATAAAGAACCGTAGGCTCTAAGATAGGTCTTAATTTCAATAGCTAAGTCAAGGAATAAGAACATGTGGATTTTGGAGGAATGGACCAAAGGTTAGAAACTTTAAGAATATAACTATAGAAACATCTAATCCATACTGAATTATTATCAAATAAGATGTTTCAAAGATTTTTTTTATTAAGGCTATTCTATTAAAGGTTCAAACAGAGGTCAAAACCTATTTCATCATCTTCTTTTTTCATACATACCTGTGTCCATTTGACCTTGGCAAAGTGGCTGTCCAAGTTTAAATCCCCCCAAAGAAGTCTTGTAAATAACTTCTCAATAGTTTTGATGACTCCTTTGGCTAGAGTTATGTTGGAAGATCAATAAATATGGAGGGAGTTCAAGATAGATTTAATGAGTTGCAATCTCCCTTGAAATGAGAGCACCTTATTTGTCTACAAGCTTAATCTTTTCTTTATTTTCTCCACTAAGGGGTATCATTCAAAGAATTGTATCCTTTTGGCAATAATGGGCAACCTCAAATAGATCAAAGGAGTAGGTTTCCTATTCATACCAGTGATTTAAGAGATTCTATCCTCCATCATGTTTGCATTAGTAGTCAAAATAAAATTTCTCTTCTGAGGTTCACCTCCAGACCTAAATGATCTCTAAATGTAGATAATGTTAAGATGGGCAGTTCAATAGATTTATTGTGGTCCTTGGAGAAGAGTAATAGGTCATCCACAAAGCATAAGTTAATAAGCCCTACTCTTTTGTATTTGGCCTGAAATTTAAAGATCTTATCAATTCCCTCTTTATAAAGAAACAATTACTTAGTACCTTCATGAAAATGATAAATAGATAAGGGAAGATGGGACCCCCTTGTCTTTGTCCTCTAGTACTCTTGAAAATACCACTAGGCATACCATTAATTAGAAATGAGTAGGAAGGAGAAGTAATACAAGCCTTAACCCACCTAACAAACATATTAGGGAATCCCAAAGTCTTTAAAGTCTGAAGGATAAAGCCCTTTTCAACATAGTTAAAAGCATTTTTGAAGTCCACTTTTATTATACAATTAGGACAACTATTCTTCCTTCGATACTTTTTCATCATTTTTTAAACAATGAGACGGTATCCCCAATCATTCCTCCTTGAATAAAGACACTCTGGTTATCAGAGATTAGAGAATCCCGGACTATCTTCAACTTGCTTGCTAGAATTTAAAAAATTAACTTGTATAAGAAATTGGTACATGCAATGGGTCTAAAATCTTTAAAGGATGAAGGGCAAGAGGACTTAGGAACCAAACAAATATGAGTTTTGTTGGTCAACTTCAGTAGCACTACTCTTGATAAAAATTCAAAGAATGCTCTCTTCACCATAGGGCCAATTTCCTACCAGTTTTTAAAAGGAAGTAACCATTAAAGCCATTAGGTCCTGGGGATTTGTTTGGACTTATTTGAAAGAACACCTCTTCTATCTCTTTTCCCTTTATAGACTTAGAGATAAATGCAACTTGCTTATGGGAGATTCTCTTTTTAATGAAAAAGCAAAGAAGAGTAGAAGTTATTAGTGTGCGAGAACAAATATAATAGCTTTAGAGATAAATGCAACTTGCTCCTAAGAGATTCTCTTTTTAATGAAAAAGCAAAGAGGAGTAGAAGTTATTAGTGTACGAGAACAACTATAATAGCTCTTAAAGTATCTCTCAGCTTTATACAAGAGATCCCTTTACTGAGAAATCTCACTACCATCAGGAAGTTTAAGAGGAAGATTCTATTTGTGTTTTTCCTAGCCAAAATAGAGTTAAACAAGAATTTAGTGCACCTTTCTCCTCCTTTAATCCAATTGGCTTTGGCCTTTTGTTCCATGAGGCTATCATAGTCTCTGGTGGGTTACAGATAATTTCTCGTGAGAATCTTTTAATTTTCCAATAAGAGAGAGTTGGCAAGATCTCTGGTGAGTTTACCTTGAATAAGGGCCGGTTTATTTTAGCTTTAGCAACAACTAGTTATGTAGAGGGAGCTCTTATGTTTATAAGGCTTTTTATCAAAAATTTAATAGCCTTAAAATTTTGGACACAAATAAATTGATGAACCTCCCATAATTAAAAGCTCCAATCCCTTTTAGAGTACCTTAGGAAATCCATCATCCTCAATCAAAAAGTTATTAAATCTAAAAGGACCTCTCCTTTCTTGAATTTGGAAAAGATTATCAACCTGTATTGGTGAATGGTCTGAAAATAATAGATCTAGAAATTTTGACACACTACCAGGAAATTAGGTTAGCCAATCCTAATCCACCAAGGTACGATCCAGTTTCTTCCTTAATTCCCATCTACTAGACTGTTTATTGCTCCAAGTGTAGAAATGCCCCTGAAATTTTAAGTCAAAAACTCCCAATTCACCCACACAATCACTAAAGTTAGATGAGAAGATTCTCAGGCTGTGGTGTCTATCAAATTCAGTTATATAAAAGGTAGAATTGAAGTCCCCATATAGTAGCCTAGTTCCATTCACTCTCTTCTAAAAATCTATTAAGTTGTCCCATAAGAGCTTTCTTTGAAAAGCATTATTAGCACTATATATAAATGAGGAGAAAAAGTTAAACTTTTTCCTGAAGAAGTTTCCATTTCAAGAGAATTACTCGCATCTCCATTTCAAAAACTTCAACATTCACAAAAAAGGATCATATCCTATAATGATTCTCTCATACCCGTGAGCTTGATGGTTAGAGAAAATTTTCCATTTAGAACCCAGCTTATTTAGAATCCTAAGATTATCAAGTCTAATTTTGGTTTCCAATAGACCAAAGGTCCATGGTTTCAAATTGTAAACAAAACCCCTTAAATCTGAGAGCTCTTTATGGAAGTTGAACCCCATCATATTCCATGTGATGACTTTCTTATATCAAAAAGCTTTATTTTTGGAGCCCTTACCTTTGCTCCTATTGGATTTCCTTTTGGTGGCCGATAAAAATTCCCCAATAAAAGGATGATCCTCCTTATTCTTTTCAGAATGTGGAGGATTTGCGTCCATCTGATCAAGAGTATTTGCATAATCATTAGCGTTATCAGGCAGCTCTTCCAAAATGACCACTTTTCTAGCAACAGGTATATTAATATTTTTATGGCCTTCTATTATGGAGGGACAAGGAGTTGTTTCCTTATACATGATGCCAGTTTCAAGCCTTTGATCAACTTTCCCTTCTCCCATTAGCTCCCCATAATCACCCCTTTGAAAAATCTTATTTGTAGGGATCCATCTCTTACCTTAAGAAATAAGGACAAACTTCCATTAGTATTGGACTACAATATTATCTTGATATAGAGCTTCATCGATTCCCAATCTCATAACTAGGATGGCTTTAGGTAAGTCTTTAGTGTGTTCCATATTAGTACATATTCTATCATTTCTCATTCTCTTAATTCCTTTTACTTACAAAACTAGGAATCATAGCTAACCATTTTGTTGTAAAATGTTCAAAGAGACCATTGTATAGATTCACCCATATTGGAATAACCTTCTGTTTGTTAGACTCAACTTGGAAACTAGACTACTGAGGCTATAGACATGCCATGGCCCTTCTTCAATGATCTTAAGGGCTTGAGCTTTAGAGGAAAAAGTGAAAATGATGTATCTATCTTCTGTTATTAAAGCTTTAATAAATTCTTTGATTTTACATATTGATGTTGCCTATTTTTGAATGACAAGAAATGTAGGTCTCTTTTTTTAGAAGATTCCAATGAGGGAGTACTCCCATGATTTAACTCCTTCTTGAAGAATTTCCAAATCCAAAGCAATAACTATTCGGTCATCTTCAATCTTAGGAGGGCAAAAATGTCTTGAAAGATCAGAGGAACCTCCAACTACTTGTTTCTAAGTTTTCCTTTTAGCGTGAAAATTGGTTGAGGATGAAGCAATATAGGCTAAACCAGGAGAAGGTAAAGGGGGTGTATATGCTATTCTAGGGGATAGTACGGGAGGAAAAATCCTCTATGTGAAATTTTTGTTGTAAATAAGGTTTAGGGTCTGTATAGTAACATAATAGCTTTTATAGAGGGATGAAAAGTTGTGCAGGTCCAAAAGAAGTAGGTCTAAGTGCGGGAGAACAAAAGATAAAAGTAAAATGACCAAAATGCCCTTATTTTAACACCCTTCATAAGGAAGAGATGCAAACTATGGGTTGAAGATCAAGAAAATAATGGAAAGGTGATGGTCTAAAGATGAAAAAGGGCAGAGTTTGGAAGCAAAGGCAATAGGGTAGCCGTTGGCCCCCAAATTTTTTCTTGTTGAGTTAAGCATGATTTAAAATAATTTTTGAGGTTTTGATAGATTAAAATTTTTGGAGTTAATTAGTATGTAAATGTTAGTAGGATTTTATTGTATGGGTTAATTGAATTAAAGGTGGTAAGAGTGTGTAAGTGTAAATTTGGCAAGTCACTTATGTTTAAAAGACCATAAGGTATATAGGGAAGGGTAAAATGGACATTGCACAATCATTAAGTGCATAATTGGAAGAAGAAGTGTTGTCATGCTTTTAAGGAAGAAGCAAAAAATGTAGGGCAAACAGTTTGAAGTAGGTAGTTTATTTTGGATAACTAGCCAAAGGATGAATGATAGTCAAGGGGTCAGTGCTTTGTTCTAAATAATTTTGTGCCAGTCAACTTTTAGGCTTTTCTTTGCAGGAGCTCATTTTGTTACTAAGGGAGTGGATGGGATGACATTTTCATTGGAGGGTGACATCAGAGATCATTACCCAGTGAACTAGTGATATCATGTTTAACCATATCTTGCAAGGTGAGCAGACAGTCGAGAAAATAAAAATGGGAGCAGCTTTTATTCACTTGCTAGATACTTCTACCTTGAAGAAAATATGAACGTAACCATCGTATTCACAACGAGTGTTTATTTAGCAAAATCAACTATAGTCTCTTAAGAATTAAGACTAGGTTGGTGACTTTGATAAGTGATATATTTCTTTCTCCTTCTTCCTTGGATAGGCATATTTAAGTTCATCGAACTTTTGCTACACCTTTAGAGCCATCCAGATGGGACCACAAGAAACTCTTAAACAATCTTTTGATAAACTTAATGACGCTTTGAGAAAGAAAAATATGGGAGCTCCAGCATATATTCAAGGAGTTTAATACGGATTGAATGACTTGTACCTTACTTATGTAGGATAGCTTTTTATTTACCCATGAAGAGAGTCTTCTCTGAATAGTTAAGGCGCTTGGTGGTTATTGGAAGGCTTAGATACATAATTGGAGGATTGGTATAGTTCATACCCGTAGCTTGTGCGATTAAATGATGAAGGCATGAGGTTGCTTTGGAGAGAATAAATAGGCTATTGTTAAGATTGATATGCAACCCAGTATAGCCCTTGAAGATATCCAAACCTTTATGAGGGTGTTGATGGAGTTCATTTGGCCTCTATAGAAAAGAAGAAGATCATCAGTGAAGCCAAGATTAAGAAGAGAAATTTTCTTACATTTAGGGTCGTATCTGAAATTCGGGTTGAGTTGTACTTCATGTTTAATGATGGAACTAAGAATTTCCATGTATAGGATTAAAATATAGGTAGATAAAGGATCCCCCTATCGAATCCCCTAGACGCCTTAAAAAATTTGGTAGGTCTTCCATTAATAAGCACAACTAAAGAAGCGGAAGTGATGCATTGCTTTAACTAATTGATGAACATAGTTGGGAATCCGAAGGCTCAGAGCATGATCCATATGAAATCTTAGTTGATGTTGTCGAAGGCTTGGAGTATGATCCATATGAAATCCCAGATGATGGTGTCGAAGGCTTTGTGAAAATCAATTTTCATTATACAATTGGGAGCGTAATTGGAACGAGAGTTTCCTTTAAGAAGTTCTTGGATAATAAGTATATTACCACCAATATGGCGATCATGCATGAAAGCACCTTGATTCTCGCTAATCAAGGGAGATAAGATCGTTTGTAATCATGTTGCGTGTTGGATCCCGTTTCCGGAACCCAACATTCGAAGTTACAAAACATGTGCACAGAATTTCTCGAAATACAAATGTGGGCGAAAACCAACGAAATCAAAACGCTTAAGATCAAATCTTTTAATTTCGACATCCGAAAATGCATACTTTAGAAAAATGTTGGAAAACTAAAAAGACAAGTTACATCTTCCGAGAAGACGACTTGGTTTAAACCAATCCAAATCGGTATAGTTTTTTTTTCAACGCCATTCAAAGAAATTCAAAATTCAAATGGTATTCATAGATCCCTCACCTCAATTCATTTGACTCCTCATATTCAATCATGTCTCATCATTTAAAAAAAATCCTATCTTTCCTTTTTTCATAACACTCTCCCACACATATATATATCAACAATTCATATACAAATTTCATCAACTTAAACGGAAAACTTCTTCCGATACATTACATTTGAACCCAACTCATCTCATCCGAATCATACCTTTTCTTTTCCATAATTCACTTATAAAAAAAATCGCAACAATTTGTATCAAAGATCATCAACTCAACCCATACCATTCATACACAATTCCTATTTCAAACCCATATACAAATCCATAATTCATTTACAACATAAGATAAATGTTCACAAACTATAATGGCATTCCAAGCCATATTACAACATCAATGTCAAATATCCGAATACAAAAGACACCAAACCCCAAATTTCTCAACAATGTCTAAGGTCTTAATCTTACAACCAACTAACTTAAAATACAACATATGCAAAAACAAACGGATGTCTTGACTTTCTTTCACCCAATCTCTTCCTCATCACCTGGGGATGAGAATGAAAGGGGGGTGAGCTTTAAGCTCGTGGGTAACATGCTTATAACGAAGAATAAGCAAAACTGTTGAAATGTTC
>JANIJF010000209.1:19418252-19431235 GCA_024520955.1 Erythroxylum bequaertii | reverse complement strand
ATCCTTGAGGTGACACACTGTTGATGTTATGAGGCAGAGAATTATTAACATAATAACTGCCCCATGTTCACTTATCAAGTATCCATGTTACGCGGCTTAGATAATTTGATCCTGGTTTTGGCCTCCCCTACTTGAACTTCTTTTCACATATTTAAATTTAATATTTGATTGCCCCCCAAGGTTTTCTATAGTTGTGGGAAAATGAAGGTGCACCGTTGGATTATAGGCCGATTGTTATATTATTTCCATTGTAATCTTATCGCCCACCAGCTCCATTATTGGAAACGTCATCTTATGTCTATTCTATATGTAGTGTCGTCTAATACCGGTCGACCATACAACGCCTGAGACCTTGATTTGTTTACTGTACAGCGGCTGACCTTACACCTCCCAACGCATAACACCTGCCACCTCAATACCTTCCTGCAAACATTCAGAAATTAAACTGCAACAAAATTAATCTGCAAGTAAGACATGAACTTGACGAAACTTTCCAGATTCGTATACTTTTGTTTCTATTAAAAGCCAAGATTACACTATTTTAGTTTATAAGCTACTCATACATTCAAAAATAAAAACTGAACATACATTTAAATGTTGAGCTTCCATAAACGGGTAGGTGAGTGGTCCGTCATCCTTCTTTTTTAAGCATTTTCTAACCCACAAAAAGGGGTCATACCATATCATCAACAAGCAAAGAATATACATACAAAAAGTGAGGATAACCTTGGTAAGTTCATCAATTTTTGACTTTGTACTTAACACTATAATATAGAAAAGAAACAATTAAAGGGAATTGGATTGACACAGATTTCCCTTATGTATTAGACTCAAATTTGCAACACACTTGACCTCTGCCCGTCATAATCCTCCATATAAGAAAAGTTACGCTAAATTTAGTTATAAATTTCATTATTATCTTTGCATTTAAATGGTGTCTCTTCTCTGTCGATATTATTATATCAGGCTGGCAAGTTTAATTTGAGCGGATCTTTACATTTTCTTTTTTAATTAGTTAACATTTTTAAACTGATGCATTCACTTTCCTTTTAATTGGGTTTTCTCCCTTTTATTATTTCCTTTCCTTTGTAACAGAGAAATCGATTATTCTTATCTTTTATTAAAATCGATTAAAAATGATGAGATGGAATTAATATTATATGCACAATTTTAAATTAAAATTTAAGTTTTCAATCGCAAAAAAAAAAAAGAAACAAAGTTGAATAATTAAGAAGAAAATAGAAGTATTAGAGTGATATTGTTAAATAATAACAACGAAAAGAGTAGTTCTATTTCTATTTACGTGTTTTGGTTTTAACATATAGAATATAATGATCTTATTTTTGTATCCTTTAAATTAATAATGAACATTATTTGTTAATACTTCTTAAATAAATATTACCGTGTTGGAGAATAAATAAATAAAACTTTAGGGGAGAAAAACGCGCAGTTCTTTTGCTTTTTAAATAATCTCTCTCCTTCGACTCCCTCTCTCTTTCTGAAAGTTCTGATCATTCTTATTCTCCTTGTTTGAGGTGAGTTCACACTTCTGATCCCTTTTCGTTACCTAAACTTTCGATTTATGTTTCGTTTTAAGCAGTTTCTTGCTTTACGTTGTTTAGGATCTATGGATTGGCCGTTGTTACCATTGTGTTTAGGAGAGTGTTTGTACGATTGTGGAAGGGAAAGTGTTTGGTTACTGAAAAACTGAAAGGAAATGGAAAGAGAAGGAGAGTAGCATGAAAGTAGTTTAATGTTCCCTCTATTTTGGTAAAATCATCAAAGCTTGAATTCATCGAAATTTCAACAGGGAAAAATTGTTCAGTTATAGTTTTTATGTGATTAAATTTGTTCAGTTTTTGATACCGTTATTGTTTCTTTTCTCTGCTGTATTATGTTTTTTGTCTTAAGTTCTACATTTTTTGACTAACCAAACCGAACGTTCTGTCAACTTTTGCAAGAAGACTCATTTGTTTACTTGATAATTCTATACCATAATATGCGACCGAAAAATCCGAGCGGTTGAGATAGAGTTTCCACAAGGATTTGCTTATGGTTGACGCGATTTTTCTTTTGATGTTTGCTCATTGTTTTGCGCAACATCTAAAATATTCTGAATAGAGAGGACTTGTCGCTAGATTTTCAGTTTGACTTGTGCAAATTTGTCGCTTCGTTTCCTAAGTATAGTCCAAAATTATTAGTCGGCTTCAGTTTAATTTTTGTAATCTTGGAAGCATTGTGTAATTGTGTCAACTTGTTGGAAATTTTTAGTCTAGTTTAAAAATGAGTCGTAGAATAATCTGAGGTAGACTACAACTTGATAAATAAAAGGTTTGATTAGGAATAAGTTTTCTTTTGTTATTATATGCGGGCTTTATATGGGTCTTTGACAAACCAATTGTCTTATACTTGTGAGTGCAAAGAGTCAAAAGTAATGATGAAAGTGAAAATGTTTACTTGTCTTTTATCCGCTCAATGATTGATTCTAGTTTCCAGAGCATATTTGTAGTGAATATCTTAACTTCTTCATTTAGTGGCTACTTTCATTGCAACAAGCACTTTCACTTGATCACATTATTGCAGGTTGGTTCTTATATCATAATTAGGGGATTCTTCCAATAAATCTTACTATAATTACTGCATTCACTGCTGGATATTTGATTTCCTCGTCTTCATTTTATGTTTCTTTGCCTTCTGCTTGATATTGGTCATAAAGCAGGCACATTGTTTTGCTTGTTGGGATTCTGTTTGATTAAAAACTTCATACTTATGATGTAAATTTGATTTGATTATAGCAGTGACAGAATGCCGGAGATTCAATTGGGTAGACATACTGTCAGATCTCATGGGGTCAAAGTTGCTAGGGCACATATGCATGACTGGCTGATTCTACTGCTTCTTGTTGTTATAGAGGTTGTATTAAACATCATAGAACCCTTTCATCGCTTTGTGGGGAAAGATATGATGACAGACCTGTCATACCCACTAAAGGACAATACTGTGCCCTTTTGGGCTGTACCAGTAAGTCTCAGCTTAAAATTAGTATATTGCAGAGGAAAGCTTACATTTCTCAAGTATTTTGATGCTTCTCTTAACAAAACATCATGATGCATCCTCCCTGACACCCCTTACAGATAGTTGCAATATTGCTGCCTTTTGTTATCATTCTGGTGTATTACTTCGTCAGGAGAGATGTCTATGATCTGCATCATGCCATTCTGGGTAAGTCTCTTCCTCTCGTTGAAGTTTTCTTAATTCAAGTTACTTTTGTTTGTATATTATTGTAGTAATAACATACTGATTAAGGTTTAAAAATGACTTATCAGGTCTCCTGTTTTCTGTGCTCATCACTGGAGTTATAACTGATGCAATTAAAGATGCTGTTGGTCGGCCTCGTCCTGACTTTTTTTGGCGTTGTTTTCCTGATGGAAAAGGGGTAAGTTCTCCTGTTAATTAACTGTCCTCACATTTTTATTGTATATTTTCTTGATTTAGTATCCACAAGATTCAATTGTTAGTCCTGTTCATTAGTTATAGTCAGCAAACATATTTTGGCATATAAAGGTCTTTGATCCTGTCACAAGCAATGTTATGTGCACTGGACTGAAGAGTGTCATCAAGGAAGGGCACAAAAGCTTTCCCAGCGGACATACCTCTTGTAAGCAGCTTACTTACACATCCAGGATCTCTATGAAAAAGTATTGATTCACTGCTTCAATGCTAACCTTTCTGGTTTCTTGCTTGGTGCATATTCTTGGAAGGTTGTTACATGCATAAACCTCTGCTTTTGTGCTGTAAATATGAAACACAAATTCTATCATTAGTATCCTATAGAACTACTGTTGTAATTTATTCCATGACATGTAAGCTTCATCCAGATGGGCTTCATCTTATGTGATTCATTTCCTTATGCTGAAATGAATGTATTTTGCATCAGATGTGAAGTAGTTAATGTTAAGGGTAATTTACTGGAATTCTCCTTGTTTATGTTCAGGGACTTTTGCTGGTCTTGCTTTTCTATCCTGGTACATGTCTGGAAAAATCAGGGCTTTTGATCACCGAGGACATGTTGCAAAACTCTGTCTTGTTTTCCTGCCACTGCTTGTTGCAGCACTGGTGGCAATTTCGAGAGTTGATGACTATTGGCATCACTGGCAAGATGTTTTTGCTGGGGGACTTTTAGGTTTGCCACTTATGTCAATAACTGTTTTCTTTTCCATAAATTGCATTAGTCAATTGTGTGAACCTGTAATAAAAACCATTATCCTTTCCTTTGTACCTTTATGTGTAGGGCTCACGGTTGCTTCATTTTGTTACTTGCAATTCTTCCCCCCTCCATATGATATAGATGGTATATCCTCTGTTTCTCTTCCACTTCTCATTTATATTATTTTATTTCATTTCAATTGTATGCTGTAGTTATGATCCCATTTTCGTGATATGAGATATAAGCAGAACTCATATTGGAGAAGAATACGGCTAAAACTGATCTAATGGTGTTTGAAATTTCTTCCTTTACTGTCAATGTAAATTGCATATAGTAACAAAATGTAGGGCTGTTTATAATTAAACGTTTGCTTTAGGAGAAACTGTGCCAGACAATAGGGTCCTGGCATGTTGGTACTGATGCATTATGTCATTGGCTTTCCTTCTTTATTAGATCATATGGCATGCATATTATGGTGTCATATTCAGTTTAGGACATTGAAGAACTTATTTCTGACTGGGTCTCTGGTACCAGGGGTCTATCTTTGATAGTTGAATGACATGAAGACAATCTTTAAACGCATAACAATCACCGCATTGATATCAGAACAGTTGTAAGCATAATGTCATTTTCTCTATCATGGGTGATCACGTCTTAGTTTGAAAATAATGCAACAGTTTACTGTATGGATGTCTATTGAGAGCGGGCCTTGGAGCAACTGATAAAGTTGTTTCTTTGTGACCATAAGGTTACAGGCTCAAGTTACGAAAACATTTTTATAAAAATACAAAGAGCAGGCTGCGTACATCATGACCCTCCTTAGATCCCCACAACAGTGGGTTCGACTTTGAGTGCATGGACGTCTATTAAAGAAACTAGTTAAATCTTGCTATTATTTTCTTGGCATGAAGGGAACTAGGAGAAATCAGAATATTGCGCATCATTTTGAGACCAGTCATTAGTCTCTACTGCTAGATTCGTTGCACTTGGCCTTAAATATTCTGTTGTATTTGCAGGCTGGGGACCTCATGCATACTTCCAGATGCTGGCAGAGTCCCAAAGTGGTGTTCAATCTTCTAACAACATCAATCTTCTTGCTGTGCAGCAAACAGAGCCTCAGAGTGTGTATATTGACGCTCAGCGTGGCATGGAGATTGCAAGATTTAACAATAGAGACACAAGGCCCATGCTGGAGGGAAGTGGAAACTAGAGGAGGCATTGGCATTAGGTTTTGGAGCTAGAAACTTAGGTCTACCCTCGTGTCCATACTTGTAATCTTGGTAGAGCTCTTCCTAGTGTTCATTCCATTACAGTTGAATTTATCTTTCTGATTCATTTTCTCACTTCTTAAGGGATTGGTTGTTCATATTTGATAGTTACCCGTTTGTTGGCGTACGAGATGATACTCTGAACCGTTTTGATTATTCCTCGCACACGAGTGATAGGTAATATCGCGATACTGTGTAAAGTGAGATACCATTTCATTTTTGACTTCATGCGTCAACATCCTATCATTCACTACACGAAATTGGTATTTTGATTATTCTCCAAGGTGAGATAATTATTCAAACCATTGTCGAAAAGCAAAAGCGTCTTCCGTCTTGGGCCACCACAACAACCCCCATTAACTTTAAGAAATCAATGTATTGATTGTCACAAAGTTTGATATCGACAATTTTGATGGAAAATTCAACTTTTCATCTGTAGAGTTATAGATAAAGGTCGTCCTCACCCATAACAGATTGAAAAAAGCTTTGGAAGGAAAATCTAAGAAGCTTGGCACCATGACCAACGAACAGCGGGAGGAGTTAGATGAAAAAGCGCTCTCCTCCATACAACTTTACTTATCCAAAGAGGTCGTACGTGAAGTGGTTCCATACAACTTTGCTTGTCCAAAGAGGTTCTACGTGAAGTGGTGAATGAAGCTATTGTTGCGGGCTTGTGGCAAAAATTAGAGTCTTTGTACATAACCAAGGACCTCACAAATAAGCTTCATTTCAAGGAGCATTTATATACAATTCTTATGGCTTAAGGTACTTCTTTTCAATCTCATCTTGATGACTTTAATTCTATTATTATAGACCTAGAAATATTGATGTGAAAGTTGAAGACAAGGATAAAGCTGCTTTGTTGGTAGTCTTATTCCTTAGTTTTTTATAAATACTTAAAAGAAATCACGTTATATGGAACTACTGACACCCTTACCTTTTGAAGATGTTAAATCGAACTTATTGTCCAAGGAAAATTTAATCTTGAACTTTGTCCCGAGAACAAAGCTAAGGGTTTGGATGTTAGAGGGAGATCCCAAGAAAAGGGTAATAGTAATAATTCAAAGAAATATAGGTCAAAATCTAGAGGAAATAAAGCTAATAAAACATGTCATTATTGTAAAAAGTATGGACATGAAATTTTTGAATGTTACAATTTGAAAAATAAGCAAGAGAAAGGGAGAAAAAGAAATAACCCTAAAAATCCACTAAAGCTAGTGTTACTAAAACCAATTCTAAATGTGATGTCTTATTGTTTGTTACTTCCATTGATAAGAGGAGTAAAAATCAAATGGATTTTTGATTTTGGAAGCACTTATCATATGTGTCCTCGTAGGGACTAGTTTTTAACTTTTGAACTTGTTGATAGTGGTATTGTCTTGATAGGCAATGGGGCCCAGTACAAGGTAAGTGACATTGGTAGTATTCAGATCAAGACTCACGATGGTGTTATTAGGACTTTATCCAATGTTCATTATGTTTCTAACTTGAAACAAAACCTGATTTCTTTGAACACCTATGAATCTCCTAAGTACAAGTATACAGTTGAAGGTGGAGTTCTTAAGATTTTGAAAGATTCTTTTCTTGTTTTGAAAGTTTACCATTATGGTAGTTTTTATGTTATGTAAGGTCCAATTGTAACAGGTTTTGTAGCTATGTCCTCTTTTATGTCTGATTCTAATGTCACCAAATTATGACATATAGGCTTGGGCCATATAAGCAAGAAAGGCATGAGACTTTTAAACAAAAACAATCTTCTTGGAGATCAAGGCATCGGTAAGTTAAAGTTTTGTGAACATTGTGTTTTTGGGAAATAAAAAAGAGTTAGTTTCTCTACTGCAACTCGTTGTACCAAAGATATTCTTGAGTATGTTCATTTTGATCCACGGGGAAATTTTATAGTTCCTTCTTTTGGAGGAAAAAGACATTTCATGTTTATTATTGATATTTTTCCGCAACATTTGGGTCTATTTCTTGAGGCACAAAAGTGAAGCCCTCTCCTTTTTTAAAAAGTGGGAAAATCTTATTGAGAACTAAGCAGGTAAGAAGGTTAAGAAGCTCAAACTAGACAATAGGTTAGAGTTTTGTAATAGTGACTTCACTTAATTTTGCTTAAATCATAGTATAACATGACATAAGAAACTTGTTAGGAAGCCTCAACAAAATGGTGTTGTAAAACAGATGAACATAACTCATTTAGAGAGAGCTTACTGTAGGCTCTCTAATGCTGACTTATGGCATCAGCGTGATCTTTGGACTTAGATAGTCTCTTCTACTTATTATTTGGTCAATTGATGTCAATACCTTTCTCTTATCTTCAAAGTCTTATAAAAAAAGTACAGGTAGGTAATCATGTTGACTATTATGTTTTAAGAGTTTTTATATGTCCTACATATGCACATGTTAATGTTAGTAAGCTTATACCTAAAGCTAAAAGTTAATATTTCTTGTTTGTACATTCGAGTCTAAAGGATACTATTTGTGGTGTTTTGATTATGAGTACCGGGGAGTCATTCTTAGTAGAGATGTTGTTTTTCAAGAGGATGTTTTACTTCTCCTATAAAAGATTTTGTTGTTTCTTTCTACTGGTATATATGATTTGAAAAGTATTAGCAAGAAGGTGGAGTTAGAGTTAAGATGTGTTTCTCCTTCAAATGTCGATGTCTTTTATTTCTCCAATATTCAACTAAGTGAACAAAATGATAATGGCCCTATTACCACAACTCTTATTGAGATACCATTTATTGCCTGTGATAAACCAAGGGGATAAATTAGAAACCCTATCAAATATGTAAACGATAATGATGATTTGGTTGCTTATGCATTATCAATTGTACAAAAAGTTGGTGAATGTATAAAACTTTCTTGTTCTTCTGAAGTTGTCACCTATGGTGATTCTTTTAAATAATTTGTGGCAATGAATGAAGAAATTGAGAGTCTCCAAAAAATCAATACATGGGATTGATTGGAGCTTCCAAAAGGCAAATGAGCTTTAAGTTGCAAGTGGATTTATAGAAGGATGATATTCTTAGGGTTGAAGATGTAAGGTGCAAGGCACGCTTCGTAGTTAAAAGTTTTGACCAAAGAGAAGGTATTGACTTTATGAAATATTTTCTCTAGTTGTACATTATACCTCTATTTATGTGCTACTTAAATTTGTTGCTCTTTTTTATTTGGTTCTTGAGAAACTTGATATAAAAAATGCTTTTCTTCATAGGGAGCTTAAAGAAGAACTCTACATGAAGCCATCAGAGGGATTTGTAGTTTCTAGTAAGGAGACCTGTGTATGTCGTTTGAGTAAGTCTCTTTAAGGCCTTAAGCAAGCTTTTAGATAGTGGTTTAATATGTTGATGACATGCTTATTGCATCCCACAACAAGTATTTTATCAATACTTTGAAATTTCAACTAAGCTAGGAGTTCAACATAAAATACCTTGGTGCAGCCAAGAAGATACTTAGGATGGAAATTCAAAATGATCATCAAATGAGTAAATTATTTCTTTCTCAAAAGAAATACATTTTAAAGGTACTTGAAAGGTTTAATGTGCTTGACTATAAACCTGTTTCTACCTCTTACTACACATTTCAAATTATCTTTTAATTTTTTCTCAACAATGGAGGAAGAAATAGAATGCATGTCTAGCGTTCCCTATTCTAGTGCTAGTGGAAGTTTAATGTACGCTAATAATATGCACTAGACCTAATTTAGCATATGCTATGAGCATAGTTAGTTGGTATTGTTGAAGATATGATTTAGTCAAGCTAATCTTATCTCTTGGTTAAGATACTCTGTTATATTTTTAAATTCAATTTCCCTTGTAAATCTCTCCTTATCTTATACATGTAAATCTTGTATTTATACTGAACCGATCAATGGAAATTCAATCTTTTGCCTATCATTTTCTATTACTTTACAGGTATATGCATAATCCTAAAAAAAGAGCACTAAAATGTTGTTAACTGGATCCTTAAGTATTTTAAGGGTACTTCTAACTTAGGTTTGGTGTTTGATGGTCACAAGGCCATATCCAATGATGTAGTTAGTTTAGTGAATGCTGATTATGGTGGTGATCTTGACAGACATAAGTCTCATTTTGGTTATCTTTTCATTCTTAGTTATGATGATATTAGTTCGAAAGCTTCCCTTCAATGAATTGTTGCCTTTTCTATTACATAAGTGGAGTATGTTATAGCTACTAAGGGTATGAAAGAGGTTATTTGGTTGCAGGGTCTTTTCATTAAGCTTAGTGATGCACAAGGAGTTAACATTATATATTGTGATAGTCAAAATGCTATTCACTTGACCAAAAAATGACATATATCATTCCAAGACCATGCATATTAATATCAAATGTCACTTTATTAGGGATACTATTGTTGCAGCGAATGTTGCATTAAAAAAGATGCATACTTCAAAAAATCCTACGAATATGCTCACAAATTCTCTTCCTATTACCAAATTCCAATATTATTTTGACTTGTTTGGAGTTCACAACATTTTTGTTGGCCTTCGGGGCTTTAAGGTGATGGAAAACTTTATTGGATTTGATCCAAGGTGGAGATTATTGATAATATGGGTGTTTCAAGTCCTCCTGCCCTTGATTTTTGGTTGACATACTAAAATATTTAATATGGTCCACTAATGTTTAAGTAATGACCATATTTATTGTTAATGGGCAAATAATTCATTATTGGTCTTCTTGAGCATCATAGCTTTATGTTTTAATGCTCTAGTGCAACAACTAAGATTGCCTTTGATTTCCGATAAATGACAAGGCTCGTTTATGTAATTTTTACATATCCATGGCATGGAATATCTTGCGAATTACATATTTGTTGGCTTGTTGACTTAGGACATTCAATTTTATTATTTTTAGGGCTATACGACTAAGTTTATATATAGAGGCCATATATATTTTCGCAATTAATCTCTCCTCGGTTTTTTGGTTATTCAATTAATTTGTGACAGAGAGAGTTATATTGAGAGATTGTAAAATTTTCTAAATCCTTGTTATGCCTTCGAGCCTCTTAGGGACTCTTGCATTTTCTTTTTCATTATAGTATTTTTTTTTACTAGCTTGTTGTAGCTTGTGATTTTTTCCTCGTACCGAGGATTTTCTACATAAATTTGTTGTGTCTTTGAGTATTATTTTCATTATTTGCTTTTCATATTTTTCTCAATTGTATTGATCTTGGTGTTTCCCTAGTGCTTAAATCTTAACAACTTAAAATATCACCACACAAAAATAAATTTAATGAAGTAAAAGATGATTTTAATTGGAAAGAAAGAAAACAACTAGGACATTATGATAAATAAAAATAAAATTCTTGATAAATTATTAAACAAAAACTCAATGTATATATAAGATTTTATTTTATTCAATCGAAAAATATAAATAAAATAGGAATTTAAATTAGTTTAGCGTGGGCAATTCTTTAGGGTATTTAAACTTTACATTTCAAGCAGCATATGATGCATTTGAATGGTATGAGATTTGGGGAAGTTAATAAAATTATTCTATAACGAGAATCTAATCAAATCTGAATCCAGACAGGAACAGAAAGAGTGATTTCCATAAACATAATAATATTATAGCTCTATCTTATAAAAATAATAAACAAAATCAACTCAACTTATTTATCATATCATCGAATTATGTGTGTAGTTCTATATGTTATCTGCTAGGATTTCATTGTTCCTAGAGCTTAGCAATGCACACACATTTTGAGAACCTTATATGATAGGTAATGCATCAAACACTTTAAAAGACCTACCAAATATAAAACATACGGTAGGGACTTGATTAGAATACCTGGTGGTTACCACTGTAATTAAATGGTTGATTTGGTTAAAAATTTTCAGCATCGATAGAACATAGCTACTTTAACATATTACGAAATCATAATTATAGATCAGACACTTCTGTCATCTTCAAAGCTTAATGAATAAAAAACGGATTTATTATTAATCTAGTCAGTAAGGGACGACTATCCAATTACCATTTGGCTTATGTATCGTAGCCAGCTAAGCTAAAGAAAATTTCAAGATTAAATGAGTTAGGAAATGACACAACAATACGTAAGCGAATTAATGGCCTAGAGATTGTCTTATGTCCAAAAAAGAAATAGACGTAATTATTCCTAGGATTTGAATATAACTACAGCTGGATAATATGCCAACTAAGATACTTTGCAATCTTTCTTAATGTGTCCGTAAGTGTTTAAGGGTGGTGACCCTGGTATCCTCTGCACAAAGGACCAGAATTTTATTACTCCATCTCTTTAGTATATGGCCATGTTTGGCAATCAGTTGATAGCTGATTCTATCAGCTGTTAGCTGATAGCTGATTATATCAGCTAGTTTGATCAGAGGATTGCATTAGCTGTTTGTTAAAGATGTTTGATAAAATTAGCTATTTAAGTGTAAAATGATTTATAAGGATATGACTTTAAACAAATTTAAGAATATAAATATTATATATTTTAGCATTTCAATGAATATTCTTATAAGAATTTAGATATTTAATTCTACAAAAATTAAGTTTATAACTCTAATAAAAAAATAGAACATTTAATAATAACAATAACAACAACAACAACAACAACAACAACAAAGAATAATAATAATAATAATAATGACGATGGTGATGGTGATACATCCAAATATAAAATATAAGAAACAATATTTTATATTTTACTCTTGTTTGGACTTGTGACACAATATTAAAATTTCCAAACAAATCCAAGGGTGTCAAGGTCTAACCCAAAGTCCATTTGATGGTTACACAATCACCAGGTCACTAATCCTACGGTCTAGATTCAGGGCAGTCAACAAGTCCTTGTCTCACCCTGTCAGCAAAGCATCCCCCATCTGTCGTCCTCTTTATTCTCGTTCTTCACGAAAATCAAAGTCCTTAGTCCTGAAGAAAAGAAAAGGCACAAAACCAAAAACTAAAAAATCAAAGATCCAGATCTAGGGTTCCGAGCTTTTGACCAAAGCGACACGGCGTTGGAATGGGTTGTGCTAGGCTATGCCGCAAGTGCGGAGGCGATCAGGTGCTCCTCCTCATAATCCCAAGCCTCGACGCCTTGCGCAAGGACCTTATCGTTGTCACGCACAACCTCCTGAATGAAAGAAGCAAGGAAGACGATCGCGTGTGGGTGAGCGGTGAGAAAAAACGAAAACAACGAAAGGGAGAAGACTCTGGAATGTCTGGAGACTTGAGAAATGAGAAGTGAGATCCGAGAGTATAGGGCATTTTGGAGATTTGGCTGAAAAAATTTAGTTTATGGGTGTGAAACGCTCCTATTTGGAGCTGGTTGAAAATTAGCTGATTGGATTGAATCAGCCAACCCTATCAGCTATTAACCAAACAAACTTACGGACCTTTTTTTAAAGTCAACAAGCTAAAATGAGTTGACCAGCTAAAAAAGAGCTGATAAGCTCTTTACCAAACACACCCTATGTCTCAATCTCGGATGGGACTCATGCAAGTAATAAGTCCCAG
>JANIJF010000209.1:19394309-19405112 GCA_024520955.1 Erythroxylum bequaertii | reverse complement strand
TATATACACTTATAATAACAACATTTGGTACAGGGGAGAATATCAACCATACACGTGTATGGTTTATTTTAACTTTACAGTTGTCAGTATAAATGTACATTTATATTATATTCTAATATGTTGGATTAATTCCATTTTAATTGTTTGAAATATAATGACATTCTAACACCAAGAAATGTATTTGTACAAGGAATTTGTCTAAACTGGCATGATGAGGGACGGTTTGATGAAAGAGTTCAGTACAAGTGTACAAGGAATTTGTCTAAACTGGCATGATGGACGGTTGGATGATAAAGTTCAATACAGGAAAAAGGGAGCTCTTTTTCTTGCATTGAACTCTTTCATCCAACCGTCCTTCATCATGCCAGTTTAGACAAATTCCTTGTACAAATACATTTCTTGGTGTTTTGTGACCCATTTTCTGAAAAGATGCAAGTGTAAAACACCTGGAACTAATAAATATTAATCAAGCGTCTATGTACTCACAGGTTAGACGCGTATACTAAAATTGATTATCTACATTGAACGAATTCTTGTCTAAGCTTACGATCAACCATGGAAATTGTAAATGCTAAGTATTTATAGCTTTTGACTAGCTTATTCAAACATGTTTGAAGCATGAAACGGATTGTAATATTGCCACCTAGTTCCTAGTTGTTCCTGTGGTTGAAATTGAGATAATAGCATATAAATATTCAGTGTTTAATTGTGGTTTCACAAAACTGAAACTTCTCTGTTAGAAACAATATGCTAAATAGATCAATTTTCATTTTGCAGGTTCAACATTGTGGGTCAGGTATAACTGAGACCCGACCGTGGAGTTTTCTAGGCTTCAATACCAAATGATCTAATATATTTAATAAGCTCTCAATTTGGTTGAATTTACATTTGTAGTGGGCGGTTACAACAAGTATAGATTTCTCGCTTGCACAGCTCTTTCAAGTGATCATTCTTCTGAGCACAGGTGGAGCCAATGGTGGTGGATATCAGGCATCGAAGTATGTTGTTATCGCTGTGCATGGAGGAATTTTACTTCTACATGCAATTATTAATAGCCTGCCTATCTCAATATTATCTTTCTTTGGACAGCTGGCTGCTGTTTGGAATCTTGTAGGTGAGGTGAATGAATGGCTCTGATTTTTCTCACATTTTTATGTTCTTGCCAATGCGATTATTGACTTTTGATCAACTTTGTCTTATGTAGCTGTTGTGGGTATCACAATTATAATACCATGTGTTGCAACAGAAAGGGCTAGTGCCAAGTTTGTGTTCACACACTTCAACTCTGATAATGGTGAAGGAATCCATAACAAATTCTACATTTTCGTTATTGGACTTTTGATGAGTCAATACACCCTTTCTGGGTATGATGCGTCTGCCCATATGGTAAGTAGTAGTTATCTTCCCTTTGAATCATAAAGTTTGAAGAAATAGAGAGTAGAAAGACTATTGAGGAGAATTGTGTAATTCGGTGTATTCATACATGTTGGATGAGTTTAAATAAAGAAGAAAAATCAAGATGATAATTAAATTACATACATGATTCTAGGCTAAATTGAAAATGATTGTTGATTTCTAGAGATATGTAAAAGATATGCGTTAACACCCTCTCTCAAACTCAAGGTGTTGCGGAAGATGAGAGCTTGAGTTTGGAAACAAGATTTGCAAGGCATTAAGATGGATGTGATTTTGTGAAGATGTCCGTAGTCTGAGATTATGACGATATAGTAACAAGTTGTATGATGCCTTGAAGAACATGATGTCAAACAAGATGACAATCCATCTTAATGTGTTAAGTCCTTTTGTGAAAGATATCATTATGAGCAATTTGCACAGTAAAAGGGAATTGCAGATAAAAAAGATACACTTATATCTTGAAAAAACCATCGTAACTAGAGGAGTTTAGTGGTAGTATCAGCAAGAGCTTTATATTTAGCTTTTATACTGAATCGGGAGACAATTGTTTGTTAGTTGACGCGCCATAAAATGAGAGATGTTCCCATAAAGAAAAAATAACCAATGGTGGATTGAAGATCCATTAGGTCTCCAACCTAATTAGTATCACAATAGGCTTGTAGCCAATAAAGAAGAGTAGTGAAAATGAAGACCATGAAATAAAGTACCTCTAACGTACCTCAATTTATGAAGAATAGTAGAGATGTGAGTAGTAAGAGGTACTGACATGAATTACCTCATGATGTGAACAACATGAGAAATATTTGGACGAGAGATAGTGAGTAGGTTCTCATTAGTAGCAGAAAGGTAATTATTAGAGTCAAGTAGAGTGTTAGGTGTCTTAGTATCAGTGATAACAGCTCGAGAGATGAGTTCAGTAGCATACTAAGCTTGTGACTGATAGTATCCAAATTCATTAGAGGATACCTCAAGATCTAGAGAATAGTGCAGGTTATCCAAGTCTTTTATCTCAAACTGCTAATAGAGAAAGGAATTAAAAACAATGATACCATGTTTATCGTCACCAATGATTATCTTATCACCTACATAGAGAAGAAGAAAAGTGTACCTTTGATTAGTATTGCAAAGAAATAGGGCATCATCATAATAACTAGACTAGAACCCAAGATAGCTAATGGTAGAACTAAATTTTGCAAACCAGGCTTGAGGAGCTTGTTTTAATCTATATAAGCTTTATGGAGATGGCAAACCCCATTAGGGGGATGATCATAGTCCAGAGGAGGTTACATATATACTTCTTTTGTGAGATCGCCATTGAGAAAGGTATTCGTGACATCCATTGGGAATAACTTCCATTTTTTACTAGCAACAACAACAATGAGATTGTGAGAGAAAGTCAATCCTTATAATTAATGGCACATTCCTGAGTGAATCTTGTAGCAACATGACATAATTGGTATCTTTTTATTGATCCAGCTACTTGCATCTTGATTTTATAGACCCATTTGCAACCTACAACTGATCTATCTATAAGTAAATCAACCAAGTCCTAGGTACTTGTATGGGTAAGTGCTTGTAGTTCTTCTGTCATTGCTTATCACCATAAAGCGTCAGAACTGGCTTCGTGATAGGTGTGAGGTTCATAAAAAGATGACATAAAAATCACGAAGACAAACAAAAGGTTGAATTACATGATCAGAACGACAAAGCACTGGTAGTAGAGGGAGAGATTATGATGAGGGATGGTCATTTGGAGGATTTAGTGGATCCATAATTAGAGAGGATGCCATAGGAGCAGGTGTAGGTGAAGGCAAGCTGGATGGGCTACTTGCAAGAGAAATGTCAGGAAAAGAGATATAGTAGGATTATAGAATAATTGATGAGGGGCTTCATTAACTCGAAATTGAAAAGCTCAAAAACATCTTATGTTCTTAAAAGGTTACATGATGAGAGATACGAAGTCTCTATGATAAAGGATTATGGGCATCGAACTGCAGAGGAGGGGGAAATTTACCTCTTTTATCCAAAACCTTTGCTGATCTTGAAACGTTGTCATCCTATGTAATGTAGTGGCTTAGATGCGTGATTGTTTTGATAAGTTCTCTGTGACTAACAAAGGTATGATGTTGCGATGTTGTTTGTTATTTTGGCAAGGGAGTGTATAAACCTCCGGAAGTTATATTATTGACTTCTTAAATATTTTCAATATATACTTAATTAATTTTTTTAAAGTCTCTGTGACAAGGGATCCCAACATTAATACCTTTTGTGTTCTATTCCATATCCTAAGAAACAACTTAGTCGTGTCGGTGGTTCTAATTTGATGCATTTATAAGGTTGTAAGAGAACAAAACAAGCACATCATAAAACTTTGAGAGTTTGATAATCAGGTGTACAATTTATAGTATATACACTAAGAGTTACTTCTCTAAATAGATATAAGGAGTGCTCGAACATTATCAAGAATGTGTTTGTATTTTCATTATGCTTGAATATTTTGTTGAGAGGTACTTGGATAAGATCTTTGGATAATAGTACCTTGTGGAGTAAGAAATTAGGTGAAATTTGTATCTTTGTATTCCATAATATTATTAGCATGAAGTATTTTAATTTTGCAAGAAAATTGAGTCTGAATCATATTTGTAGACGAGAGTAAATAGAGAATAATTCATACCTATATCACATGAGATAGATCTATGTATAACAAGATAAATTATCAACAAAGATCACATAATATTTGACATCACCCATAGTATCATAAGGAATAGGACCCTAAATATCATAATGAATCATATCAAAAGGTGCTAAGGAAATAGAATCGCTGAGAGAAAAAGGTAAAGCATGACTTTTAGATAATTGACATGAAACATAAGTATAATGATCGATTTTAACAGAATTTAAAGAAACCACTAGAAATCAAAGATCCTAATCTAGTAGGAGATATATGACTAAATCAGAAATGCCAAAGATGAGAAGTGATAGCCTCATCAACAATTTTAGATGGAAGATGGAGGGAACTAAACTTAAACAACTGCCCAAGCTTACACCATGTCCTAAGGATCTCGCTTGTCTGTGGATCCTGCATAGTATAATCACCGCTTAAAAAAGATAAGTTGACATCAAGTTCACATAATTGACTAATAAAATGACATTTAAGGATAGTTTGGGAATAAGAAAGTATTGGGCAAAGCTAATTTAGGTGTTTGAGTGGTGCCTATACTTTGAACATGCATATGATAATTGTTAGCTGTATAAACAATATGTTGATAAGAGGTAATATAATTACGACTAGCAGAATCAAAGTACCATGATGAGGTAGTACCTGATGTGACATACATGGCAGATGAGGAGGTAGTTCCTAAATCAGGCTAAAGTTGCTAGAGGAAAGCATAAAGATCTTTTAAAGACGCACCATGGTAGCAGCAACAGTAGTAGAAGGAGGTTAAGGGGGCTTAGAACAATTACTTTGTTCAAAATTCTCTCGAAGTCTTTTTCTGCACTCATAAATATGATGGCTTGGCTTTTTACAATAGCGACAAGATTCTTTATAGGATTTCTTAACTGAATTTTGAGAACTCTGAGAGAATCAGGTCTGAGTGGCTAGAACAACATCAGTAGATGGATTAGATTTTTCTATACGAAGTGCATTAAGTCAACTTTATTTTATAATTAATTCTTTGATCATGGTGCTAAGAGTTGGCAAGGAACCTCGATGGAGACGAGAGTTATGGATGCACTCAAATTTCTGTCAAAGAGTCATCAACAAATGCCAGATATACTGACGATCGTGGAGAGTTGCATAAATGGTGGCTGCATCAGGACTATGCCATAAAGGATCTCCAAGTGATATTTGATCCCAAATTTCTTATAGTTCTAACACATAGTTGTGGATTGTTTATCCAGGCTATTGTTGCTTTTGATGAAGTCTTCAATAAAGCTGAAACTCATTCACTTCATTAGATAAAAAGTAACGATTCTAAAGAATCCAATACCTTCTTAGCTATGTTGCATTAAAAATCAAGTTTGATTACTTAAACACATATATTTCATAATCATGTTAGGATCTGATGATTCATTCCATTCCAAGAAGCTAGACACTCTATAAATTTCTCCTCTTCTTCATCTATTGTCTTAGTTAGTTTTGGTATTTCTCCAGTAATAATTCTCTATAAGAGCCTTCCTTTAAAAGAACTACACTTTTAGCCTATAGATCATAGTTGGATTCATCATATATAACATTGATAGGGTTTGAAATGTATTGGAGAGTTTAAAGTTATCCATAATGAGGAAAAGGAAATAAAATGGAGAAAACTTGTTTGTACGGTTGAAATTTGATCAACCGAACCTTAAAAATGAATTCGGAATGTCAAAAAGCTTCGGAGCTAGTATGATCTATAAAAGACCTAAAGAAAAAGGGTTGAACCGGGTGGTCAAAGTTTTGGTTAACCCTTTTGAATCGAATCGAATCGAACTAAACCAAACCGATGAAGGACTTATCTAACATACAGACAAATGGTGCAAGGACACGTGGTAGATAAGCAAGATGCCGACATGGCACTGATAGGTTGATGTGGATTAATGATGTGATGCTAAGGAGGATGCTAATATGGAGATGACTAAGATAATGTGGCGATGATAGGATCTTGTTTGATTATGTGGCTATTGATGTGGCACCTACATGGCTAATGATGCGATCAGAGAGGAAAGTTGTGAAGAGTCGTCGTTTTGAGTTTAAACATTGTTGTTTTGATTTGTCCAAAATAACGTCTTTTAACTTGTTTTCTTCCTCTTGACGCTTCTAGTTAGGGTTTTATGGGTGGACGGACTTTAACAGGTTCGTGAGGGTAAATGGGAGAGTTTCTTGTGGTGTTATTTTCGGGGTTCCTGATCTACTCACAATTTAGTATATGGTTGTTTTTTGGAGTAAATTAAGAATGTTGAATAAGGAGACAAAAGGCTCCAAAAGAACTTTGAAAGAAAAACCCTAGAAATTTTTACTTTTTAAAAATAAAGTAGGCTCTATTACTAAAAACAAAGAGAGCAGAAAAAGAATGTTGAAGAGAATTCTATATTTTGGTGTATCTAAACATGAATATTATGGGTATATTTATACATATTGGATGAGTTTAAATAAAGAAGAAAAATCAAGATGATAATCACACATAATTAAATACATAAATCTAGGCTAAATTGAAGACGATTGTTAACTTTCAGAGACATGTAAAATATATGTTTCAACAAAGTTGAAAGAAATGACTTATCTATGTAGAACTTTTTACTACTGTTATTAAGAAGAGAGCAAATGCATTTATGAGAAAGTAAGACATATGCGAGTATCTATGTAGAACTTTTTACAACTGTTATTAAGAAGAGAGCAAATTCATTTATGAGAAAGAAAGACATTCTGCATCTACTCTAGTTTGTTATATTGTTTGATAGTTGGCACTAAGGAGAAATTGAAGAAATGCAATTTCCTGAACCCTAGAACATAGCTAGTATATAAAAATTTTACAACTGGGATTATAATTTTGTTATATTTTTGTTTGAGCTATGTAATTAGTGAAGACGTTAAACTTAGTAATCTTGTTTCCTTTTAACTGTTTTCATAGACAGAGGAAACCAAGAATGCTGATAAGAACGGACCAAAGGGAATAATTAGTGCCATCGGAATATCCGCCATAATTGGATGGCTTTACATAATAGGAATCACCTTTGCAGTAACCAACATCCCTTATCTCCTGAATACGGACAATGATGCTGGTGGATATGCTATTGCACAAATATTTTACTTAGTATTCAAGAACAGATATGGCAGTGGAGTCGGGGGAATTGTTTGTTTAGGAGCTGTTTCTATTGCCATATTTTTCTGTGGAATGAGTTCAATGACGAGCAACTCCAGGTATTCATGCTTTATCTTTCATCCTTTCTTTTCCTTTTCTATTTTTGGCATCTCAAATTAATCAGCACTTTATGAGATAGTACCAACTCAAAGTTGTATATATTCATTTTCAGGATGGCCTATGCATTTTCTAGAGATGGGGCCATGCCACTCTCATCAGTTTGGCACAAAGTGAACAAGCAGGAGGTCCCTATTAATGCTGTTTGGCTCTCTGCATGCATATCTTTTTGCATGGCATTAACGGTATGACATGTGACCTGTGGTAGTTTTTTCTGTTTGTATTGGATCATTCCTTTTCACCTACCACTTTATGTGTTGATCATCTAATCCATATTTGCACGTACCTTCTTTCCTTGTTCTTATAGTACCATATTCATCCTGCTTCGTGTCATGTTATGCAGTATCTTGGTAGCCAAGTGGCATTTCAAGCTATGGTATCCATTGCAACCATTGGATTGTATATTGCTTATGCCCTACCCACCTTCTTTAGGGTGACTTTGGCACGCAAATCTTTCATCCCAGGACCGTTTAACTTGGGTCGTTATAGCATTCTTGTTGGTTGGACCGCAGTCTGTTGGGTGGCAATCATCTCTGTCCTCTTCTCTTTGCCTGTAGCCTACCCCATCACCAATAAGAAACTCAATTACACTCCTGTTGCTGTTGGCGGCTTGCTGATTCTTGTCATTTCTTCTTGGATATTTAGTGCTAGGCACTGGTTTAAAGGCCCTAAAACCAATGTAGATGAATAAATTTATGCTCCCTGAAGATATACTCCGAATAGTTTTGCTATAAGGGCTGTAAGGAAATAACTTCTATAACGAGAGTAATCCAAGCTTTGAACCGTTTATAGCTGACAGATGCAAGTTTAAAAATCTACCATCATAGTTATCTTCATGTTATTTGCTAATAGGAAAAATGGATCGATCGCAGAGCACGTTGAAATAAAGGAGAGTTGTATTGTATGTTTTTGATGATTACAAATTCAACGCTTTGAAGCCTTAATATACACGGTGAAGAACAAAAGATAAGTGAAAATATATAATTGAATGATTTTTACATATCCATAAAATAATATTGATGATCTTATTATTGGTAGTTAAGATTTTTAGATGTTATCAGCCTCTCTCAAGCTCATGATGACATGCAATCGTAAGCTTGTCATGAAGTTGCTAAAATGTGAGCTTTGTTCATAATATTAGTAATATGATTTACAGAGGTGATAGAGAGAGCTATAATGGCAACCAAGTCTCATACAAAGTGAATGTCAATTTCAATATATTTGATACGAGCACAAATAACTAGATCAGAGGCAAGGAAGGTGATACTAAAATTGTCACCCCAAAGAATCAGTATAAGGCAGGATAAACCAATTTTGCCAAGGAGAGATGTCATCAAAATAGAGTTAAGCAGCGTGAGAGCAATACTTATGTATTCGACTTCAATAGTAGATCTGTCAATAGTAGGCTATTTCTTAGCTCTCCAGGAGATTAGATTAAGCCAAGAAAGATGCAGTAACCCAAAATAGACTGAGGACCATTAGGACATCAAGCCTAATTAGCATTACAATATGCATTTAAGGTAAGAGTGGGTGATTTTGAGAAATTGATTCTATGAGAGGGTGTGAAGTGAAGATAAGTAGAATCCATCTAACTGTAATCCAGTGAATATCAGTAGGGCATGTAAGAATTGAGAAACATTATTTACAACAAATTTAATATCAAGACGAGTGACAAAAAGATATTAAAGAGAACCAATAGTACCATGATACTTGATAGGATCAAAAAGTGGGTGTCCACGATTTTTAGATAGAGGAAGGGATGGAGTAATGGGAGTGTGAACAGGTTTAGAATTTTTTGGACTAGATCGAAAAATGAAATCTTTGGTGTAAGAGGATTGATTGAGAAGAAGACTATCAAAGGTAGTTGTGGCTTCAAGACTAAGAAAGTGATGGAGTGGACCTAGGTCTTTAATGGAGAAATTAATTTGAAGATCACAGATAACGGAAGAAATAAAGTAGGGTGAATAACCTATAACCGAGATATCATCCACATAAACGAAGACAAAGGTGTTATGAGATGTAGTTTTGTGAATAAACAGGGAAGTATTAGAACGTGAGGATGCGAAGTTGAGATTAAAAAGTTCTTGACTCAAGCGATGAAACCAAACTCGAGGAGACTGTTCAAACCTTATAATTCTTTATGTAGACGAAAAACATGATGTGGAAATTGAGGGTTTGTAAAGCCAAAAGGTTAAGACATAAAAACTTATTCTTGAAGATGACTATGAAGGAAAGCATTGTCAACATCAAGTTGGCGAATAAACCAATTTTGAGAAAGGACAACGGTAAGAATAATAGGAATAGTAGTATGGTTGACAACAAGATTGAATGTGTATGTAATCAATCCCCAAAGCTTGATGATATCCTTTAGTAAGAAGTCGGGCTTTATAATTGTGAATGGATCCTTTAGATTTCATTTTGTATGAAACACCCATTTACAACCAATGATGTTGGTATTTGGTGAAGAAGGAACAAGAGTCAAAGTATGATTATGATGTAGAGCTGTGAACCCATTAAGCATAGCCTGATGTTAATAAAGAAATTTGTTGGCTTAAGTGAAAGATTTGTGGGATTAGGGGTAAAAGTAGTAAGTGTGGAGTAAGTGATACATTATAGGAGGAACAAGGAACACGAGTGCAATCACAAGTACATGTGATCATTAGATGATACGAGGATAAAGGTTGTTAAGGAAGAGGTAAAGTGTTAGCAAAAAGATGGTTGAAGGGTAAAGGTATGGAAATGATGGATAAGGAAGAAGTTAAAGAGGTCAAGGGTGGAGAGGTGGCATAGAGGAAGTTACGTTTATGGAAATGAACATGTTAAGAAATGTAGAATTTAGAGGTTTTAGGGTTAAAGCAGTGATACCCTTTATACTTGGAGCAATAGCTAAGGAAAATACATAGAGCAAACTGAGATGTGAGTTTGTCTATACAAGTGGATCCCAAAAAAGTAAAATAAGTGCATCCAAAAACTATTTAGATGAGAGAGATTAGGTGAAAATGAGTTGATGAGATAGATATTAGTTAAAAATGATTCAAAACAAAAATACTTATGAAGAAAAACATGGAGAAAAAGAGTAAGGCGTCATTCTATTTCTTCCATTAAAGCTAAACCCTCAAGTGTAACTGGTAGGTCGAGTGTGCCTGCTTTGAACATCATTAGATCATCGGCAGATGAGTGAGGTTCACACTTAGAATGACGAATTTTTCATTCAGCAAGACTATTTTGTCATAGAGTATAAGGGTAAGAAATATGGTAAGTTATGCCATTAGAGTTCAAGTATTGGAAAAAGGCACCTTTATTGAGTTCAGGAGCTACATCATGTTAAAAAGTTTTAATAATGGTGGAGAAAAGATTTTTAGTGGTGGTTTTGAAGGTTTGAAAGGTGGGTAGAGCATGAGCTTTGTGAATTAAGGGATGTTAAGATATA
>JANIJF010000209.1:19090678-19103101 GCA_024520955.1 Erythroxylum bequaertii | reverse complement strand
GGCTTTTGACTTTTATGCCAATTTGTCAAGTAACCATTAGAATTCTAGGCTTCCTATTTCCAGCTTCCTTTCCTATTGAATTTGTAAATGTTCACTTTTTCGTTTTCTTGACATGTTATTTACAGGGGGAATGTGTTAAGAAGCTTTCTGGCAAGGCAGAGCTTGAAGATAGCAGGGCAAAAAAACAAATTATAGCACTTCTTAGTGCTCCATTAGAAAAATACAACGATGTTGTCACTACCTTGACACTTTCAAATGATCCTCGTGTAATGGATCACCTTGACAATGAAATGAATAAAGTCATGGCAATTCTCATTATTCAAAGCATTATGAAAAATAATACTTGCATATCTACCGCGGACAAGGTATACCGATCAGCTTATTCAAATCAAATCAGATATTTCCTCTGAAATTTGCTTATCGTGATCTTTCCTTTTGTAGGTTGAGGTGTTATTTGAACTAATAAAGGGACTCATCAAGGATTCTGATGGAGCTACCTTAGACGAGGTTCATTTTGAGATTCTTTTTCTGTGAAAACATTCCATATTTTTAGATGTGAAGGGTTGCGATCTTTTCAAATCTCCAAGATCTTTTGCAAGAATCTAATGCCTATTACATCAACAACTTAAATATCAATTTTTGTTGTTTATGTTATACAGCTTGATGAAGAGGATTTTAAGGAAGAACAGAATTCTGTCGCTCGCCTTATACACATGCTTTATAATGATGATTCCGAAGAAATGTTGAAGGTAACCTGTCGATTTAGAGTTATTCAGGGTTGAGCATTTGCATTTTTCTTTAAAATGTTTGCATATAGTCAGCAGCATGCTTATGTATCATCCTTACATATTTGGTTTGCTCTTTGACATTCAGTTGACTTACTATCTTTCGATTTGTAATTCATGTTAGATTATATGTGCTGTGAGGAAACATATAATGACTGGAGGACCAAAGCGCTTGCCGTTCACAGTTCCTCCTCTTGTATTTTGTGCACTAAGGGTATGAGTCCTCATTTCATGGAGTGTTGAAGCATATAATTGATGGTATATTTTAGAAACATATAAGCCTATAGTTTTTTCACAAAATAAATCTTGAAAACATACCCTTAAGTCTGATACTTTTTGCTCACGTTTCTTTTTATCTCTAATGTACTAAAAGTGACTGGGCCACTTCCTATATGCTTTTCCCTTCCAATTACAATTAGTAAACATCAAATCCTTCTGAATGATGTGATGTGCTTTGCAGCTCATTAGAAAGTTGCAAGGTCAGGATGGAGTAGTGGGGGAAGAAGTCGCAGCATCACCTAAGAAAATATTTCAAATCTTGAATCAGGTAAGGTGCTTAGGTAGTTCTTCGAAGGCTTTTGGATTTGAAATAAACAAAGGCCTGTGAAAATAAAACCTTATGAATTTCTTTTTGTCGTTAGATACTTGGTATTTATAGAAGAATTCACATAGTTCTACGCTTCTGTCATTTGTTTCCTTTTCCAGATGCTTATGCAGGAATGTTATTTGACTGATTCTGCTACTGCTATTGACCTTTCAGTAAGACCACTGGAGTATTAATACCACTTTTACACATTTTAAATTTTTTTTTGTTCTATCAAGAAAATTTAGGTATTCTTTATTTTTATAATCATATTATTGTAGCAAATTACTTATGTTGGAGCCTTGGCTACAATTAGTACTTAGCAAACTATATGATTGATTTCCTACCAAGTTCAATTATCTAATTTCTCTTCTTTTCATTGACACTATATTAAAAAATTCAGATATATATTATCTCATTGTAAAACCATTCATTGTTAAATTAATTAGATGTAAATAGCCATTCAGTAATCAATTATTGAGTTTTACTTTGCAGGATTCAATTCTGGATGAATCACTAAGTAACATTCCTATTGATATTGCACCTCTGACATCATTACCTACTGTGAACAAACAAGTACGTACATACCATTAATATTATTTATAATATGGATCACACATGAATGATTCTTTTTATTCATTTAAATTTATGCTAGGATTCTATTCAATCAAATGCACCACAATCAGTTTCTGCATCTGAAATTGTAAGACAATCTCTTGCTTTACAAAGTTGAATTTTCTTTTTTGATGAAAAAACAATAACATAGAAACCTACAGAAAGTGCCAACATATCTTCTTCTCTTATAAGATACTTTTCATTTTGCAGGATTCAAATCAAATTGAATCACTCAGCTACTTTTCAGAAAACATTCTTGATGGGTGTATTTCTCTATCTGCAGTTGATAACAAAATATGTACATCTATTTTTTCAATATATTCATATATTGTGTATTCCACTTATTGAGTTTATTTAATTACAAGATGATAGAGCTGCAATTTGTCAAACTGAAATAGACATTATTTCCTCTGCTCAAATGACACCCCTGATTTTCAAAATGAAGAGACCAATATCAGAAACTTATGAGAATGATATACCTTTATGTGATTTAATATCACCACAAATGTTTTCAACTAAGTTGACCACCAAATTTAAAAAAGAAAAGTTAACTTAACTATGAAATGTTCAAGAATGACCAATTTTTTGTTAGTTACTTTTTGTTTAGTAAACTATCTATCTATTTTAGGGCCTGCAAGTATTTTATACTTGAATAGTAAACTATCTATCTTTTGTAATCGTATAAATATAGCTCTCATGTTTTGAAACTCATTTTACTTGTCAAATTCCTATTTTATCATAATCTTATTTCATAACATGCAATATGTAAATTTTGTACTTGTATTTTCCTTTTAATTCTGTAGTTAAAATTTATTATTTAGTTTGTAACAATCCGTGCTTTGCACGGGATTCAGAACTAGTTAGTTAATTAAACATAAAGATAGTATTCATCTGGCCTGCTAAATTCTGCAACTCCTAAACAAGAATCGATTTGCCTTCTTTTACCGACTTACGTACCCACGGTAACGTGTATCTTCTCCTCGATTACACGCGAAACTGATGGCTTCACTATATTAAAACTGCACGTCGTCGGTCTAATAGGCGCAGGACTCACCAGGGCCATGATTGATCACACTCGCCAAACAAAGATTCCTCAAGCTAGTTATTTATCTTGTCGTTATGGATTATGCAGGCTCGACTTAGAAAGGCGATGTTTGGCAGATAGGAAAATTTGCGATTTTGGGAGTTTCAGGAAACGATGTTGCCTCCAAAAAATCAAACAATTCTGGGCTTGGAACTTCTTTAAACTTAAAGCAATTTTCTCTGCAGTGAGTTTGATGGTGCTCTTTTCCTTAATGAGAAATTACAGTTTTGAGTAAAAAAGTGATAAAAGTAATTGTGTTCTCTGAATGTAGCTATCCAGTTTTCGTCCTAACGCAGAGTTAAGTGAAAAAGCAGTAAAGAACTGCTATCTTGGCGGTTTGTTTATGCGGGCACAGATAGGTGTTGGGTGGTGGGATATTGCAGCCACAATGCGAAGAGATATTTTAAAGAAATATTTGCTTTCACAAGCATAAAAATACCCTTCTGTTGTTTTTACAAAGTGAAAAGGGTTTTTGCAAGGCATAGTGGCACCTGGCATGGCAATTAAATTTAGGGATTACAATAAGTCGATTTATAAGTTCATTTTGTTAATTTTTTAAAAATAAGAATAATATATTTTTTAATTAGGTTCAAGTCTAGACTACTCAAATCTAAACTTATCTAAAATTCAACTTTTGTATCGTTTTATTTAAAATAGTTATATATCAAGTAAACTTAAATTTGAGCCTAACCTGTGAGCTAATGGATTAAGAAAAACTTGAATTTAGCTCATTATTAATAATAGAATTTTTTTTCTATATCTATTATTAAATATAAAAAGACAAAAAAAATATATAAATAAGTAAAGCAAGCGGCATGACTGCTATTGCCATCTCTAAACAAATCAAAAGCGAAAATGACAGAAAAAAAGTGTCACGATTACTCCATCTCTCCTTGCTCTTTATTGTATGTGTTCTTTGTTGGGATTGCTGCAACTTAGGACTTAGTGAAGAAAAGCAATTAGAGTGAGGGGTTCAAGAGTTTTAGAGAAATTAGAAAAGGAAATTTTATTTAGTTTTGGTTCTGTTTTCTTTTATTTAATAAGATAATTATTTTTTATTTGGACAATAGTTTAGATACTTTAATAATTAAAAAATAAAATAATTCTTTTTAATTTTTTTAAAACTATAGAAAAGCTAATTTCAGTATTTAGATGCTAGTCATGCCAACTCAACTATTCTTACCGGAATTAATGAGGAATTATTCATGACATTTTTAATCTATATTATTGTATATAATAATTTATTATAGAAAAATATAATACAAAAATAATTGAAAATTTGAAGCATTGTATATATTAAAAAAATCATTAAATTTGATTGTGTACAAGATTTTAGTTATAACTTCAAAAAAAACTTATATACAAAATAAAAAATACAAAGATTAGTTAAATGACTCAAACTCACCTTCGTCTTCATTGCTTACATAATTAAGGGAGCTAGGTAATTTTCTTAGGTACTTTCCATACTTGGCTAACTTTTTTTTAAGCAACTTGTTTTCTTTTTCAAGAAGTTGAATTTATACTGGTCTTGATGAGAATGGAGCAGTTGGCTTAGGGCTAAACCCAATCTCTTTGATTTATCTAGATTGTGTACCAAGTACCTTGTTGTAAATATCATCTACATCAGGCTTATTTCCATCTGATATTAATTTTGCAATAACTCTTGCATCTTATTTTAAATTTTAAAAAAATCAATATTCAATTCAAATATTATTAGTTAGTACTACATAAATAAATAAAATTTAAACAAATTTTTATATTTACATAGTTATTGTGAGCTTCTTCAAACATCCACCCTTCACCTTTCTTATAGTGTGTTAGTTTATAGAGTGTGATCATATCATACTCTTCCATATAGTTTCTTCTGACTTTATTTTATGGAAAAAATCATAATAAATAATCTTGTATTCACTGATATAATTATAACTTGTAAACAAAGAATTTACATATTTATTTTGCAGGATAATAAATGAGTTAGAGCCTTAGTTGTGAGAAATTTTCATTTTCATTTTTTCTCTTTTCACTTTAGCTTTTTCACACTTTTCCTTAATAAAGAAAAAATAGTTATTAAATAGTGTAATAAGATTAATGGAAGCAAATGTGAAGAGAAAGAAAACAAACCTGAACGTTGGAAGAGGCCCAATACTCACATAAATTGCTTTAATTTTCTAGAGAAATCCACTTAAGAATATGTCTCCTTTACCTCCTCATCTTAAGAAAAAGATTTGTAATATTGATGCAATCGACAATGAGGATACCTGGTCCTTTGTTTCAATAGTGAAGTCACACAGTTTGAAATATCAAAGTTGTCGAGATCAACGATATTCAACTTTATCTCTGAAAAACAAATAAAAATGAAATTAATCTTTAAATAAGTAAAATAACATTGCATATAATTAAATGAATAAAAATTTTACCAAAACTTTATCTAAAGCATTCTTTAGCAAGTTGTCTTCTTTCAATTGCTTGGCATGCTATAGGCAAGGCAATTCAGTTCCGGTAATTACCCCAAACTCACTAGACAATTTTGCTGATTAAATCTTGTTTAGATGATGACTTTGCGAGGTATCAATATGTACAGACAACTTGCTATTTATTGCAACATTCATTCGTTGTAACTCACAACCTTTAGTTATATCTTTACCTTTTTTTTCTAACATGATATTGGAACCTTACAACAAATAAATAATGATAAAAAAATACATATTAAATATGTAAATATATATTTAAGCATAAGTCTATTTATAGGTGTTAAAGATTAACAAACCTGTAGATCCCTCTGTACTAGTTGAGGCAGATAGAGGTTGTTATTGACTGGCTTTATTGGTGGATGAAGTTGATTGTTGTTATGGATTTGATTGATCTGGTTATTGTGGGGTAGGAACAATTTCGATACTTACCACGTTCTTCCCTTTGTTTCTACCTGATGCCATTTTATTGAATATCTATAACACAAGCATTAACAATCTATATAAACATAACTTAAACGTCAACAATCCGCATTATCAAAACAAGTTCGCATACTAAGTTTGAATTACAACAAACAATATGGTACATGGCATTGTTAGACCACATGAATTGAGAAAGATCTTCTTGCTGTAACTCCTAGGCTCGTAGAATATTTCACTAATAAGCCTCATTGGAGCTGCTTCATAGGTTTACAGCCAATATACCACTATACGTTTTATTTTACCTTGGATCATCAGTAATTATTAGTGGATTTCTTATGTTACTAGTCCAAAATTGTGAAATACAAGTTCACATACTAAGTTTGAATTCAAACAAATAATATGGTATGTGGTATTGTTAGATCACATGAATTGAGAAAGGGCCTTCTCGTTGTGACTCCTAGGCTGGTGGAACATTTCACCGATGTCTTATTGGAGATGCATCATAGGTTTTCACCCTATATACCATCTTAGGCGTTTATACAATAGATCATCTATAAGAGATCAAACTCATTCCAACAAAATTCTGAAAAACAACACACAAAATCAAGACTCTCCTTCTCCTTCCATTTGCACAAAAGCCAAACACAAATTCTTCTCTATTAAAGCATAATGTAAAAAATGAACAAAAGTTTGGCAACTTACCTAAATGGGCGAACAACGAAAGATGATGGACGATGAATGAAGAAGCTCTAAATAATATAATGATAACTCATTATAAGTTAACATAATAAGTTTTAATTCAAACAAACAATGAAACTGAGCATGAAACTTGGGCTAAAGGGGGATGTTTGATAATGTCTCAAAACAATTTCCTCATAATTCATTATCTTTTTAAAAGTTTTAGTTAAGGGAGATGTTTTATAATGCCTCAAAACATTTTCCTCATAATTCAGTTTCTAAAAAAATCCTTGGAGGGATTAAGTTTATTTAAATGATTTTGAATTGTAAATATTGATAAAGTTAAGCAAAATAAAAATGAATTACTAACATTACTAATATTTTCACTAGCGACTTTATTAAATTTTTTAAAATTTTAATAGATCATGGTAGCATAAAATAGAAAAACACTACAATATGTATGCTTATCACATATAATACATGTTAAATGATATGGGAATATATTAGAAAAAGGAATTTAAAAAGACGAGAACAAGAAAACAGTCTAAGAATTATAGTAAATTTTCCTTAAAATATGTAATACGAAAAGTGTTCTAATTATGCAAATAATATATTTTGAAATATATATGCATTAAAAGAGATGTAGTTGTTATTATATTTCGAAAAAAAAGGGTCGTCCCTAATAGAACTTTCATTGAACACTTTATAGGCTTCACAAATTTATGCCTAACTAATAACAAAACTATTGTCTTTGTGCATTAATTCACCAACATTAACACATTCAAACAAACAATGAATCATTAACAGTCGAAATAAAGGTAGACAGCTCAAACCACATCAATAAAACCGAAGAACAAAAAAGCATTTAACAAAAACAATAAAAGGCATGAAAAAAAACCAAGAGCGAAGCACGAACAACTAGCCTCGACAAACAATTAATCGGAGAAGATGGAAGTAGACAATGGAAGAAGACGGTGGAAGAAGAAATGAAGAAGACAAATGACAGCGATGGAAGAAGAAAACAACAGAAGAATAAAGTAAGAAGACAAAAACGAAAGGGAAGGGGGGCTTCAATTTTTTAACAATGTAATTTTTGTTTCACTTTTTTAAATGTTACAACATTTGCGATGATTTTAGACAACGTCTTCAAATATTAAACCATCAACAATGATTCTAAGTAATCATCACCAAATGTTAGACAATTGGTAATGATTCTAGGTAATCGTCGCAAGATGTTTAACAATTGGCGATGATTTTGTAATCATCACCAATTGTTTAGTCTTCTAGCGACGATCTTGTGGAATCATCGCTAAAGGTACATATTTGGTGACGAATTTAAAAAATTGTCACCAATTCTTTTCATATATATAGAATTTTATATTTGGCAATTTTTTTTGTAATATATCATTTCTATAAAATAGTATAAAATTTATATATAATAAATAGAGTTTTGTGACACCACATAAAATTGCCAAATCATAAATTTTTAAAGAGATTAATAAAAATTTTAACTTTATGTCATATAAATTAATTTTGTGTTTGTAGTTTTATAAATTGGAAGAAATGACATTGATGTTAACTAAATTTATTTTTTAGAATTACAATCATTCTCAATAATATTAAATTTGATTTTTAAGAATATGATATTAATATGTAATATTGATTTCTATTTTTTACTATATTGCAATAATTTTAAATATATTGCAATAAATATAATTATATATGGTAATTAATATAATGTTATATGAATGTATAAATAATAATTGTAACTAGTATAATGATTTATGAATATATAGATAATAGATAAATTTTCTCATATCTTACTTACATAATATATTAATCAATTTAATCATAATTCTCTATTTATTATATAAATTCAGTACTATTATATAAAATTTGTATATTATTTATAATTTCATCGCCAAAGGTCAAACCAAATGTTATTTCTGAATCATTGCCAAATAGTATATTTCTTCAAAACTTTAGAAAACGACGTCGTTTTCTTTAACAACAAACAATGTTCTTTTCAACTAAGTTATTAACAATAAAATGAAGATTTCTTCATTTTTGTGTTTGTCATCATATTTTCTCTTGGTTCACCATGGAAGAAGCATCATCTCCTCTATTGTGGTTGTCTCTTGTGTTGTGGTCGTCACTGTCGAAGATGCATTATTTTTTGCGGTGGTACTGTTCTTCTTTTCTATTTTCAGGAACCCTGCTTGTTGTGCTCTATTTTTCTGCTACATTTTGGAGTTTATGTGGGTTTTGTATTAAGCTTATGATGTATGGGTTTTTTTTTATGTTTGTGTTTGGAAGATGGTGAAATGTGTTTCTATGTTGGTTGTGTATAGGTTCGCTTTTTTTCTACCCTCTATACTTCTTTGAGGAAAGTCTGCTAACTATTTGATAAAAGGTCTATTATAGTATTTAACTTATGCAAAGGATGTTTATATACTTCATTTTGTTTTCAACATTTTGCTGGTTCTCTTCTCCTATGCTCTCTCTCTCTCAACATTCACAGGTAAGCTTCTTCTTCTCTTATCTTTTCCGCAAATTTGTTATTATGTATGTAACTTAAGCTCTTATATTACGTGTTCAATATACAAAAGTTTTTGCTGAGTATTCATTGATAGGATCAAGTGTATTGAGAACAAGAAAATTGTTCAAGTCTAACATTGGACTTGAGCTTTGTTGTTTTGGATCATAATAAATAACAAGTTGCTGAGGAAAATGTTGTTTTTAACATCACTTAAAAGGAATGATCTTTTCATTTTGTTGCTAGGATTTGTATGGTAAAGTTTATTCAATTTTGGATCATTCATTCCTTCCCTAAGAATTTATGAGGTTTGATTACCAAAATAATTTAATTAAACATAATGAATTTAATGCTAAATTGACTTTTTAAAATAAAATTGTTAACATCAATTCATTTGTCATGTTGATGTGGTGACTAGTTTTTGATGACAAAAATGAGCTCCGTTGGAAGGAATATGGCAAAATTCTTGATAGTCAAGAACAAATTAATGCACAACAAATCTATTCATCAAAGACTAATCACCCTTTGCCTTTCATGATCGATCTTCTTCTTCAAAGTTTTTAGTATCATCCAAATTACCTTTCTTTCTTTATTATCTGTATCTCATTTTCTGTTAGGAAGCTATTAGAGATGAACATTTGATTATATATACTATGTGTTGTGTAAAGCTTCCTCAAATCTTCAAGAGAACATAGATGAAAATAAAGGTAGTGATAACGTCTCGATGGTTAATACTTGATTAGTGAAGTTGGTTGTTCTGAAACAGTCATCGATTCTAATTACTATGTCTGTTCATTCAGGTATGCATGTGTTCGAATTTGAGTTCGTTATACCGTTAGAATTAATTAGCTATTTAAGTTCTATACTAATTGTTTCTTCGATGAAATGCATCGTACAACTAGTATCTAATTCAGTGATCCATATCAGGTATGCACGTGTTCAAATTTGAGTTTGTTATACCGTTAGACTTAATTAGTATTTAAGTTCTATACTAATTGTTTCTTCGATGAAATGCATCGTACAGATGGTATCTAATTCAGTGATCCATACTGCATCTGGTGATTCGTTCGCTATATTTTTTACGGGCTTAGTTAAAGCCAAGAAGTTGTTAGAAGAGGATGTCAATAACCTAACACCTTAGGAAAAATTTCTTACTATTTCAATTGATGCTTTCAAATGTACAAGGACCCTTCTTGAGAATCCAATACCTCTTTTTATCGAGTTTCATGTCACTTGTAATACAAAAAATAATTATTTGTTTTCCTTTTCGATGAAATAAGCGTGAAATTTTATATATTGTTTTGTCTATAAGAATTGTTAAACTTCTAATTAAAATCTTGTACTACTTATCATATATCATTATATTATTCAATATTTATATTTATTATTATTTTATTGTTAATTATGAAGAATCACAAGAGATTCTCCATAAATCCACACATCAGACTAAGAGTTACAGACAAAGGATTGAAAGGAAAAAAGGAGAAGAAAATGGCTGAAGCTTAAGAGGAAAAGTTTTGGAGAGTTCGACTGAAGGCTGAAGGCTTAAACTCAAATTAAGTCAAACTCATACGAGGCCCACGTGGAGTAGTCAGAAGCATAACCAAAACGTATAGCATGGAGACTAGCATTTAATAAAAACGCAGACACATCAAATAGGCAGAAAACGCACAGCACAAGGGGACTTCTTGATCAATACGCAACACGTTATTAAACACAATAATAAAAGACTGATGGAGTCACGTGGACAAGGCATGCGTATACATATGGACTTAGTCAAAGGCAACAGTTATCCAAAACACCTATAAATAGCCAAGCCTTAAGCTCCAAAGAAAAAATAGAGACCAATTGCAAGATTACAAACTATTGCATACACTCAATCTTTTGGTTCGGAGAGAAAAAATAGAGAGAGTGTTAGAGTACCTATCAAAAGTGTACTAGGGAGTTTGTGAGAAACTCTTGCAGGTGCTTCAGGGAAACACTCAATCTCTTGTATACCTTCTTTCTTGATCCTAGTAAAACCGGTGTGTGTGATTGATCCTTGGACGTAGATAGCTTTGTGCTATCGAACCAAGTAAATTCTGAGTGTCTTCTTTACTTTTCTTGCAAACTTTCATTTCTGACAAAACAAAGCCAAACAAAATATCATCAGTTCAAAAATATTACACAGAAACAACACAAAAATTTCTAACAGATTGGTATCAGAGCCATTCAAGTATCTGCCTACAATCACAAGTCAAAGAATCCATCAAAGAAAGTTCAAGCACAAGTCTTTACAAAGATCCTACAGGATGGTGGGAAAAGAGATGGAAGTATTCACAGGAAAGGAGGACTTTGCAATATGGAAATTACAGATGCAAGCGCTTATTGAATCCTATGAGTACTTTGGAGCCATAGATGCAACATATGAAGATGAACAAGATCCTGTGAAGAATCTCAAGAAGGCAAGATTAGCACATTGCACGCCAAAGTTGCATCTTTTACCAATTGTCATCAGAAAGGTGAAAGATTGCAACATTGCATAGCTTTATTGGGACAAACTAGATGAGATTTATTCCAAAAAATGCTTACCAAATAAGATGACATTACTGCACAATCTTGATAACTTTAAGATGAATACAATAGTAACCCTAAAAGACAATCTTGATTACTTCTGTAAACTAATTCAGGTTCTTGAAGCTACTGGAGAGGTAATTTATGAAGAACACCAAGCAGTGGTGATTCTAAATTCACTACCACAAGAGTATAATGCATTCAGAAAGGTGGTTAAGCATGCTGATGGGGATGCTCTAACAGTAAAGAGAGTTCTTGACTCTTTGATGGAAGAAGCGATAAACAATAATCACTTCAAAAAGGAACCAGAATTGATGTTCTTAGACAACAGATCCAAGAACAGATCAACACATACTAATTCAAAGAAAGGTGGGCAAAAAACTAAAGGAAAGGGCAAACAGAAGAAAACTGATGATGACAAAAAAAGAGCAAAGTCAATAGTAAGAAATGTTTTTACTGTGACAAAGTGTTAGACCCCGAACTTTTCGATTAAATGAGAAATTATTGGCGATTAGTTACGTGTAAAGAAAAAGTGAATTCTTGAATTATTGAAAGGAAATAGAAAAGATAGTTTAGGTACAAGATGGGTTATAGGTGATATGTTAGAAGTTAAAAGCTGAAAAAATGTAATTGAAATATGTTCATTGAGTATGCTTCAGTGTTTTAGCCATAACTTTTGCTCTAGTTATCCAAATGAG
>JANIJF010000209.1:19072209-19083977 GCA_024520955.1 Erythroxylum bequaertii | reverse complement strand
CCGGTTAAGTGATGCCATTTGATCCAGACAAAGATATTAAAGTGGCCCAATAAATGATCTAAATCAATGGGTCGAAGTCCGGGTGAAAAATAGGTCCCAATTAGTGTGGACCGGGTCCATATCGGCCTTGTGATGGGGAAGCCTGATATGGAAGTTATATAAAAGTAAGGTCTCCTGCAGTTACTCACGACGACCTTCACGAGCATCAGGTTCTCTGACCCGTTAAGAGAGCTCGTGATTTGAGGAAATTGTAGAAAGGCCTTGCCCGTGAGTCGGTGAGCATTTTTCGCTAAAGGACCCGGGAGAGTCGGAGGCGTTTGGAGCTCGGAATCGGTATCGGAATCAGAGATGGAACCGAATCCAGGTATTCCGCATTACCTTCGTTTTTGATCCTTTCACAAGACCCTGGGGTACGTAATAAGGTCTCCCCTACGTACTAACATGATATTGATTAATCCACTTGAGAATAAATTTTTTGAAGATAATTTTACATCTTTGCTATAATTTTGAAAGAATGGAGATTGAGAACAATATCAAGTTCAACTGAATTGAGTATCCAAGTGATAATTTAAACATTCTTTGTTCTCCATTGGTTATTAATTTCTGAATTTCTTTCTTTTCTTTGAGACCCCATCAAGAATAGCAATGTTCCTTTTCCTTCAAGTGAAAAAAGAAATTGCAATTCCTAAAAAGTAAATTTTATCTTGTTAAATTTGACATATATGGATGCATACTTGCTTCCATCAATATTATTGACTTGCAGCACAAAGAACTTGAAGAGAAAACAAGTCTAAAATTCCCTCCTAATAATAATTCAGAGAAAATTCTTAAAAAAATTTATCTAGGATGAATAAAAGAAGCAAAACTCAAGTAAAAAAACCAGATTGAGTCTAAAACTACGATAATATTTTATATAGACGAAAGTGTTATACATATCTTACCTAATTGCATATTACAAGTTATTTATATATAAAGTTGCCATTTAAACAAGGCAAGTTTAACTAAAAAGAAAAGAATTATATACAATAAGAATTTCTAAATATAAGTAAATATTTCCTCTTAGCTATAATTTTGATTTACTGAGTAATATCCTCCTTACTCTCCTAATATAATCTTCTCACCTCCATGGAATACCCCATTCTCAAACAACTTCTTTTTTCTCAAGTTCTTAAAATTAAATAAAATTATATTTATTTTTCTTAAAAGTTTTTTTTATCGATCTAGTAAAGTGTAATAATCAAGCTTCAAGATTATTAGTTAGAAACATATATATTCCAAAAAAAATATTATAATAAGAAATTTGTGTAAAGATGTTGTTAGCTTTTGTTTAAATAGATGAATTAATTTCCACAAAACAAAATGAATTGATTGATTAACGTGAACTATATTCTATTAAGTGACTATTTAGATCGGCTTTTGGGAGGTCAATAAGCACTTTTGTTTACTATAAAAGCCTTTTTTTAAATAAAAATGGACGTTAGGTTGTAAAATAGAAAAGCACTTCTTTAATAGATATGATTTTTTTGGCAACCAAAATACAGCTTTTTAAGAAGCTCAAATTTGGAACTTTTTTCTTAAAAAACTTCTCAAATAGCTTTTTCGGGTAAATTTTTCAGATTAATTAATGAACCTATTTTTTAGTCCCTTTTGTCATTATGTTTTATACATAATTTTCACAATACCTACAAACTCATCTTCACGTTTATCTTACAAACTCATCTTTTCTAATCTCTTGCGCAGTTATTTTGTAACGTTCAGTTTGGTGTTGCCTCCTTTCGAGTGAACTATCTTAAGGGACACAGTGACCACCAGCGCTTTAAGAGATAACGAAAAATCAATCGACAGGGGATTAAATTAAAATATAGTTAAAATTAAAAGTACTTTTTATTTTTCAAACTCTTTCCAAAAAAGTTCTTTTTAAATAATAGTCAAATAGTTAACTGACTTCTTAGAAAAAAAATTTAGTAAAGATCTACAGAAAAAAGCTCTACTAACAAAAACTTTACTGATATAAGCCCAACTAAACAGAGGCTAAATGATGAAATAGCTGGGAAAGTAAGAAGTAAATTGTGTAACCACCAAACACTAATGATTTTGTTTAACAGCCTGCACATAATACATTTAAACCAAAAGCCATAAAAAGAACTTATAATTTATTATAGAAATAAGGGATATTTATTTGTTAATATTCTAAAATATAAGTAAATTATCAAATATTTTTCATTCTATTTTATAAAATATATCTACTTATCTCAATTAGTGATAAAATATAATTGTCTCAAATTGTTATTTCTTTAAATTATTCAATCCTTGAAATTTTGATATAAAATTTTGAAGTAAGAGTTAGACATAATTTGATGAACCTTTTAAAAAATTGAAAATATCAGATAGAAATAATATTTTATGATTTTTAAAGTTTAAAAATATAAAATATATAATAATTTTAAATATCATCCGATCTTATCAAATGAATTAAGAATATTATTTATAGTGATAAATTTTATTTAAATATTGTTCTATTTCATTATAAATAGTATTATAACGAAATATACAAGTGTATATTTTTATAAGTTATAATAAGTTGTGATACAAAAAAAAAGTTGTAAGATATTTAATTTAAAAAGTTAGCATGTTTGAAATGATTTTTTCTAAAAATAAATTATAGTTTTAAAATGGCAAACGGATTTGTTGGTTTGACTTGCAATTATGCTTCCATTTGGCTATCATATGTAAAGAATAATAATGCTATCAGAATTGTATAATTATGAATTGTGTCCTTTCATGAACACTTGTTCATTGCCCAATCATATTTTGCTCTATAAATTTATCCCTTTAGACAAGTGGAAGATGGTCGATATTTTCTTGGTCCAAATGTCCGCTAAAAATTTCCGGACACGATATTCAAGGTATTCACTAGCCAAAAGTTGGTCCACGAACAACTTCAAGCTAGCCACATCAATAATAGGCTAATTAAACCATAAAGCTAGCCACGACGAGGAAGACTGTTGTCTTGAGCTAAGTGACCGTAACAAAATAAAATAAAATAAGGGGAATTGCGGTGTGTGAGGCTAAGCCCACGTTCACACAGGCAAAGAACCTCATGAATACTAACTTTTCTTTTCTCTGTTAGAATAGTATGACAATTCCAAGAGCCTTGGAAATCGAGTTAGTGGAGTTATTTGCATTCCCCCACAAACATGCCTCGGACCAAAGAATTACTTTAACCCCAAAAGAAAATTGAAAAGGAATAGTGTAACAATTAACAAAATTAGACAAGTCCCACTCGCTCCAAAACCAAAAGCAGCCATCTCGCCTTTATATACCATCATGTCTCCTATGTCCACTCACACACATCACCCTCTGCTATTGATCATTAGCTACTAGGCTCCATCCCATTTCTTAAATTGGGGTTGGAAATATTCAACGTGATGGGTGGCCACCGGCGGTGGTCGGCGGAATACAGTGGTGCTTGGTCGTGGTCACTCTGGCTCATGGGAGGAAGGTTCTTTTGTAAATACGGATGAAACGGTGATAGCAAAAGAACAGAAAAACAAAAGCCTTGCAATTTCACTCTCCCGAGTTCTAGCCTAAATTCAGGGCCAGAACTGGGAGAGTGACATTATTGCATCGCGGGGAATTGAGGGTAGCGGTCCGATTTACCTAAACTTTAGGTCTGTATTGTTTTCTTTATTCCTTGTTTAACCTTGTGCCTTCGCGCTTATTTATGTCTTTGCCGTTTTCTTTTTTCTATTTTTCCCCTGCGTTATGACATAAATCATGGTATGTAAGAGATGCATACGAGGTAGCTTGATTGGTTATGCTTCAAGTTTGGGGGTTGGATTTATGTACGGAAATATTGCTACTGGGCATGCACCTCTTACACCTATAATGTATTTTGCTTTTGTAATGAGATTTGAAATTCGAGAAAAGGTGAAGTGCTTCGGCTTCCTCTTAATTCTCGTTCTCTATCTTCTTTTTGTTTTTGTTTCAACCCATTAATTGTTGTCTTTACTACCCACTAATAACTCACATAAAAAATTTGGTAATATGCGGAATACAAAAACATTCGTTAATACTCAGCTTTACTCATCACCTGTCTTTCCATATTAAAACTTATTAGTTTCAAATTTCTAATAAGTGTATACAAGAAATTTCATGTAACAAAAACTCTTCAGATGTTGTCAAACATTTCGGATACATCACCAATTAGTGAAGCATGACCAAACACATTCAATAGAAAGGTAAATTTGAGACATGCGATAAAATGTGTATGCACTCTCTAAATCATTCATCCATCAAAACTTATAATCGAGAAGTCGATAGATGATGTTAGACAATTAGCTTTAATATTTTATTTTATATACAAATTTCTATCGAATATTAGAAACTTGCACATACGGTCAAACGTGCTCTATTTTTCATTTAACGATTTGCATATGTTAGCATCTACATCTGGCCCAGTAGATGGTTTCGTTTTATATACGTAACAGCACCGGACAAAAGCGGATTAGCTATGAAGTCAATGTCTAGCACTATAACTCCACTGAATTAATCTGAGCAACGGGGACCTTAAAAACGCAATTATGAGGGTGTGTCGGTCAAAGAGCAGTCCATGATATATCCCATCTGCGCTATAAGTCAGAGGAAGGGCTGCAAATGTCAAAATAGGATTATCATCTACAAATCTAAGTCAAGAAAGCAAATTGTATGCTTTTGGAAAATAAGAACCAAAAAGTGAGTCCTCAAATCTTTTATATGAGTGAAAAGGGCATTACTATGATTGCCACCAGTTCCCACTATCCCCTTCCCGTGAATTGCAAGCCCAACTATCTCCACTGATTCAAATAAAAGGTTAAATTGATCAGACTGAGGAATTTAGGAGAAACTAAAGTTTAGGATGAAAGTTTCTTCTTCAAGTAAAACAAGAAAATCAGGAGCAGCCTTCTCCGAACCGAATCCTTACGTCATCCCACGTCACTCGAAGTAGCAAAACTCATTACGGGCCCGACGTTTTTGAACCTAAGAGAAATGCCCGTAAACAAAACAGAAAACATGTTGAAAAATTAACCAAGACCAAATTAAGGGTCCAACAGAACGGTCTTTTTAATTTTTTGACCAAATCACTGTAATATAATAATTTGAAATAATAATTAATATATGTAATCAATATATTATCAATAATTATAATTTATAATTATAATCTCTTCAATAATTTATCTTTAATTCTTTAATTAATATTTTATAATTATATATTAAGATTGACATCTACCGATACATTATCATTATTTAAATATTATAATAGTTCAACTTATCCTATTCATAAATGATTCGTGCACAATCCTATTTAAAGTTCAAATTAGACATAAAATTTAGAATTATCATTTACTCTGTTAAAACATATTCCCATTAATCTTGAAAATTAGTAGTTAATTTATAATTAGTATTTGACAATAACTTTTTAAAATATCAATCTGTAACCTAAGAATTCTCAAATTATTGCTTATAAAAAATAGTAGAACATTATATCTAATCATTTTAGAGAGACAAATCTTTTATTAACTTACTTAATTATCTTCTTGTTATTCAAACTTTATCCAAACATTACCGATTGAGTTACGTGAAATAATACAAGATTAAAATTATATATGAAATATGTTAGTAATCTGAAGTCTATAAATCAAGATTATAACTAACATAATGAGAAAATCAATGGATGAACAAGTAATATTCTACTTATGGTCCTCGTATGGAGGGATATATTAGAGTCGAAGGGCTTTAGATTGAGTAGATCTAAGATAAAGTATGTGAAATATAACTTTTTGGGGTATAGGGTTGCTAAACGATGTGGAGGTAATGATTGGTTCCGAAGTTATACCGCAAAATGAGTGTTTTAAGTATTTAAGATCTATCATCTAGAGTAATGAATTTATGAAGATATATTTCATCAAATCATATCAGGATGACTTAAATGAAAAAAAAAAATAAGTTTTACGTGATAAGAAGATACCACTCAAGTTTAAAGGTAAATTTTTTTGTTTAGTAATTAAGTCGGCCATGCTTCATGGGGCTGAATGTTAGCCCATCAAACAACTACATAGTTATAAATTAATAGTGACGAAGATAAGGATGATATATTAGACGTATATATAATAGAGATGGCAAATGGGCCTCAGACCTAGTTTTCAAAACAAATCGAGCCTTGAACGATGTTCAGGCTCAGCTTGTCCTATTTGAGCCTCAGCTCTTATAAGCAAAACAATGTCATATTTTACATTTTAATTTTAAAAAATTTGGGTCGGGCCAAGTCGAGTTAAGCCTCGGGTATCAAAATAAACCTTCAAAACATTTTAGCTCTTAATTCATCTTCTTGCATGTTATAAATTAAAATTAATAGCATGGTCTCTTATGGAATTTTCATATAAATTTTATGTTAGGTTTATTGCAGACAAACATACATTGTTTTCTTTCCTTATGCCTTAACTATCTCGATCGATCATAGGTTGAAATATACTTTAATAGATAAAACTATTGAAGTCTTGATAAAACAATTATTTACACTAAAGAGTTAAGTTTGTTTATATAGACGGGACGGGGGAGTTTTGAGACGGAATTCACATATCGTAGAGTCTTATGTTGTCGTGGAATTACATGGTTATTAATATATATGGTTTTTATAACACTGGGTCAACAACAATTGAGATTTATAGTGGAGTGTCAATGACAATGCTATCTTTTAAATCTTTTTAGTAGAAACAACTAAAATTTTATCTTACTTATTATACAACCAACGATTTTTGTTACTATCAAATTAGATATGTTTGTTAAAAATCGGGGCATGATCTAATCCCATAGCAATAAAAAAAAATACACAATTTTTTATTTAATTTCTCAAAAGTCATGACCATTTTAAATTTTATAACATAATTGCTGCATAAATATAATAAAGCATAAAATCCTATAGCTTGATCATTTTTTGCAATTTCTCTTGAACTATTTCTAAAACTGGTCTATTGCGACCATCGTGATTATATATGTATTTGAAATCTAATAGTATCTACATGCAATGAATTGAATTTTAATTTTAATTGTAATTAGAATTATTTATAATTAATTTTAATTATAATAATTGGGACCAAATAAGATCTAACATCATATATTAATTCTTATTTATTAAATATCTTATATTTTACTTTCAAAGTTTTTCAAAATCTACAATCAAGTCCAATTTGATTAAATTACATTTTTCTCTCACCAATTATTCTTTACATGTTGTCTACTAAGTTCTTAAATATGCTGGCAATATATTTAAACTGTAACTCTAAATCATATTTATCGTTAAATAAATTAGACTACTTTAATTTATCTTTAATTTTTAATTAAATAATTTATATTCATAGACCAATATTGAAATCTAACAACACATTATCATCACATAAATATTATAAATGTCAAAGAGATTTTGACTAATCTTTTTATGCATGATTTTTTAAAATATAATTCAATTATTTCATTATATAATATTTTGATTAGACATAAGACATAAAATTATTGTCTACTCTATTAAAGTTCAATCATGTTAGTTCTACACCATTAGTAATTAATTTTATTAACGATATCTGAAAAATATTTTCAAATAATAATTTCACCATCGTGAAAGATTTTTCGAATTAATACTAATCAAGAACAATGAAATATTTTCATCTAATCACTTTAGGGTAATAAATCCTATATTGATAACTCAATTAACTTTATATAACTTATGCTATGTCTAATGACTATCGATTGATCGACTATTAACAAAGATATGTTATAAGTAGTGTCAAAATATAACAATTCTTATATGAGATATTTTAAAATTTTCAAGTTAAAAGATCACTTAAAAAATCATCACGATAGAAATTTTTATAAACATATATATAATGTTTCAAGTAAAAATTTTATATTAAATCAGTTTAATCAACTTGTTCTTTAATAAGTATTCACATATTTATTTAAATATAATCATATTTTGGTTTATGAGATTAACTAATTCTTTCGTAAGAAAGAAGCATAATGAATACTAGTTTTTTACGTGTTATTAATATTCAGAAAATAATGATCTAACAATTGAGGGATAATCATTTGTCCATTTTATACTAACCCATGGTCTAATAATTATTCTTGCTTCTAACCATAAAACTCTTCATCGTGCAACCAAAGCAGCGGTGGCAGAGAGGAAGCATCCACAGGCGGCGAATGCAACTAGGGTACAGGCATCTGTCATATGCCACTAGAGGAAATAGCGGAAGCAGTCACAATGGCATTTGCTACCTCTTGCCGGTATCTCTCAAGCCACGCCATATCTCCAGTGTTTTTTAATGGAAACAAAAAGACTTTTTCAAATTGTGGGTGGTTTCCTCTAATTTCTGGGTTTGTGTTATCTAGGTTTATAGGGTTAGTGTTCCGCAATCTTTGTTTGTTTCATCTGATGACTTCGCTTTTCTGTTTGTGGTTGTCATCATTTAAACTTGGAATTTAATCCAAAATAAATTTTGGGGTTTTGTAGATTTCTAAGGTCCAAACAACACAACACAGGATGTTTAAACAATAGATCAGCATTCAACAGGTTTCCTTCATGGTTAAATATAGGAATGCATATATGTTTACGTACGTCCCTTTGATTAAAATCTAAAATTTTCCTATTTATTCTGACTCAACCACAATAGTTATTCTTATATGCCTAAAATTCCTATTGCTGTATTTGTGTTGAAGACATGAAAATTAAGCAAATTTAGATGGCAACTTGGGCAATAGTAAACAAACAAACAAACAAAAAATAATAATTCTTGCTCGTAATTGCCAAGTTATCTTTAAAGATTCATATAATTGAGATAAACAATACTTATCTTTTTGTTTTAAACTAGTCTAGTCATTATCACAATGTGAAGATGATTTACGGCAACGGCAAACTGACTTCTTGTACACGTGGGTTAGAAATAGTTGACGCATGAAACTTTATAGTTTATGAGATGACGCGGAAGGCACCAATTCTATCTTCAACTTCGATTGGCTTAGGTTGTCTAGCCATCTGCAGACCATGCTTACTTCTGAACAATTTCAGCTGTTCCACTAACGCAATTATTCGTAGACTTGGACCACTCCAGGCCCATGGTCTTGAGGGGCAAGTTATCTATTGGAACGTTTGTAATACTAGGCGGGGAAGGAAGACGACCGGTGTATATGTGACAAGGAGGAGCTAACTTTTTCTCTCGAGTTGAAAGGAGGGATTCGGATTCTTCCTTACCTGTTTGGAAAACAGGCTTGGAGCCAACTTAATTTAATTTAACATTAAGAAATTACAATTTTATTTTTTTTCAAAATCAAATGTTACATAAAGCTTCAAATTTAATTTGAATCCTTAATCCTATGGCTTGCGTCATCCACGGCTAAACAATTTAAACGAGCCAAGAACAACCTTGTTATGATAATTTGTACGGTTACCGAAAAATACTTCAAACAATTGGAACTAAAGAAGATGACAATTTTAGTACTTAGCAGGTGATTCCTTTCATTTGGACAAAATCCTTGTACCACAGAGGCACTTCAAACAACGACCTTAGAATTATTTTTACTCATCAACGGTGGGGAATTTACCAAATAATACTTCACAAACTACTCTCTTAAAGCAAGCTAAAGTTTTATACAAGAGTAGCCGCTCTTATATTCACAAACACTACAACCCTCGTATAATTTACAACGGTCGAAAAGGATAAAAATTAAAAAAAAAAGAACCCTCAAGAGCTCCTAAAAAATATTCAAAACACAAAAAACAACAAACTCAAAAAGAAGGCCGATGGTCAAAACTAAGTTACCCTTCTAACCCCACAAAAAAAAAAAAAACTGGAAATTAAAAAAAAGAAGAGAAATAGAGAGAGAGCTTGAGGCGGTGCGCTTCCATCTTCTTCCTCTCTCTCTTAAGGCATCAACTGATGGCAAACCAACTCATCAAATCCTCACCCACGCGCCTGTGCGTGAATTCCACGCTCTCATCAGAGACCAGCGGCGACCGGCAAAGTGGGCAATTGAAATTAAGATTGTCGAGCCAACCATCAAAGCAATCCTTATGAAACACGTGGCGGCAATCAAGCCTCCTCACCTGCTCCCCGTCTCTTAGCGTGCACAAGCATACCACACAATCCGATCCCCCCCTGTCTTCACCACCACCACCTTCTACGCAACAATACTTGTACGACAAAATCCGGTTCAGTTTGAGCTGCTCGGCGAGAACGATCAAACCGGCCAAACCCGAACCCATGGAGCTCAGTAGACCGTCGTCGACCGCTTGGATCGGGCCGAATCGGACAAATCTAATGGAGTGGGATAGAGTGAAGAGGAGAGAGCGAAGATAGGCTACACAGTTGGCGATTAAGGCGACAAGTAACAAAGGAATCGAATCAGACGATATGTCGTTTAGCTGGTTCTGCAAACCCATCGTAGCAATAATGATAATAATAGTACTAATGAATTGGGATGATAAAAATCATGGAGAAGCTCCGACCTAGAAACGGCGCCGTTAAGGAGGAGACGGTGGTGAGGCTTTGAGAGAAGCAAAAGTAATTGAAGATATGGATGGGTTGTTGGCGTTAGCGGTATAAGTTTTATAAGGATTAAGAAGCTAAGATAAAATAAAATAAATATGTACTTTTCGAGAAAAAAGGAATAATTAAAGAAAAAGGTTTTTAATTAGTCAGGCCAGGGGCAACGGCTGCACAAATGACAAGATAAAAGAGACGGGGGCCCACATTAGCATGTGCGTTAATTAATGAAAACTAATCAAGCGTAAAATGTTATTATTCTGCAGGGCAACGTTCAGTGTCACCTAGGGACCACTTTTGCCATGTAGTCGGTCTTTTCTGCTTTTGGCCACTCTTTCTTCGGGAGTAAACATACGATTAATGTTGGTCAATACTATTAATTTTTAATCAAATACGCGTTAATCTACTTTCACAACGTCATACCATATAGATCTTGCGGTGCATAAAAAATCATTATTGATTCTCAAAATTCAATTTTATGCAAATATTGATTCTAGTAAATAAAAATAATCAATTTCTTTAATTCTAACCAATTTTTGCACTTTTTTAACTAATTTTTTCTCAATTAGCTGCAAATGAAATATAATTACATCGTTCTATGGTTGGGGATGTAGTATAAATTTGGTTCTACTTGTTTGCACATTCAAATCTGGCTTCTACTGGAGTTTGAATGTAGGTTGCTTTTGTTTGTATATGCAAATGTTGCTAATTATATTCGCCAAGCAATGCGGTAGCCTCCTTTTATTCTTTTTTGGTTTTGATTTAAATGTTGAACGTCACTGTAAATTTTGTAGTTGCGGTTAGTTCTAACTACAGTAGAAAAGGCCATATTCAAAGATATCTGCTTATGGATGATCAAATTTAAAAATAAAGGTTTAAACTCTAAGATAAAAGGTAATATATACTATATTTCATACAAATTAATCTCTTCCTTGTACCCCACAGTGAATATTTCCCATCTAAATATTGGTCCTTCCTTTACAATGATATTAAGGAGGCGTTTGATTTGAGCACGGAGTTACGTATGGATATGGGTATAATAGTAGAAGGGAATGAGAATGGGTATGAAAAATAAAAAATGATGTTTGGTTTGTAACTTGGGTTTCTGTATTAATACCAATAATGTTGTTTGGTTTGTTGCATTAATGGGAATGAAAGATAATATAATACCATTTTTTCATATCATATTTAAAA
>JANIJF010000209.1:19024706-19036952 GCA_024520955.1 Erythroxylum bequaertii | reverse complement strand
TCCGTTCAGTACTCAGTTTTTCGGTCCCAATTAATCTAGGACAGCCATAAAGGCATGTACACTAGCACCCGTTCTACGGAAGCGGGATGTTACAAACAGAGCTTGTTGTTAACCTACAATTAATAGTTGCTTATTCGTGTGTAGGTCAAGAATGAACTGAGGACCGGACTCCAAATCCATTTATCACTTTTTGTTGTTTTCTTTAATTTTCGTTCATTAATTTAATTTCACTTCATTTTCTTATTTAAAATCAAACCAAACCCTTAACTTACACCAATTCTTTTCATTTCGAAAGCTTTACATACGCTCTCTGTAGGATCGACGTAGACTTATCCCTAGCCATAGTTTTAAGTTTAGTTATTTTGTGTAGTGTTACGACACACTACCAGTAATGTTTGTTGAATAGCTAACCATAATAAGAATAGGATTGTTTAAATTAGTAAGAAACAAAAACTTAGTGGAAAGAAATTGAAGACATAATGATAATAATAACCATATATATATATACCCTACCTAGTCTATTATGGGCATAAATATTTCATTAAAAGATTTTACATTTATTTTTGTGACAATGGGAAGTACAACTATTTTACTTATTAGATGGAGAGCATTTTCAACTAAAATTCCTTTATTGAAGAGTGAAATGTACAAATAAAGAAGCCCGTTTGAGTTATTTGAGGTATTAACTTATATGCTTACATGATATACTTAAATTTGAATATTTTAGTTATAACTTCCCACATTACCTATGTTATTGTTTAGCAAAAGTCTTATTAGCTTAATTCTAAATTTATAACTTTACAGAATTTCTAAGATTAACAATATATGGGTAAGTGATTATTATAAGATAAAAAGATACTTGTTGAGTGATGTTAGACAAAAATATAGTGTGAACAATAAGTGAAAGCGTATTAGACGTTTGACCTTTTTTCCCATGACTCCTAAATTAATGTTACATCCCTAGATTAGCAAAGACATTCAACTTTCTCTAGAAATATGGACAAATTTTGATCCTATCCATATAATATTGGCTTCCTTTTCTCCTTACATATACTATGAATATTGATTCATAATGGATGCTACTTTATTTCTTAATACATTTGCTAACCATATAGATAAGAAAGTGGTGAGTTGAATCTTGGATGTATGGATTCAAAATGGTGATACCATTTTTCCAAGCATCATATTCAATTTTGGCAGTAAAAGAATTTGTGCTAATTAGCTAAGTGAGAAAAACTGACTAAAAAACCAAAAAATTTGCAAAAAGGGAAACACAACATATATGATCTATATTATAGGAAACATAACATATGTATCTTTTATAAATTTTTCAACTTCAGATTTTTCAAGATTCATTTTGCAAGGGTCAACTCCATTCACATCCTTACCCATAAGCGTCAATGTTAAAAATTATCTTTGCAATCAATAAAAGTAGTAACAGATTCCCTGATAGTATGAAAGAATGAAATAACGAAAATCATATAAATGCAATTAGAAATTCAAGGGACATTGTAGGCACAGTTATAGCCGACCATTTTATATATGTTCTATTTATAATCAAAAAACACACTCCACTAACATGAAGTGGTGTAAAACAATTAGTTAAGGAAAATACCAACGAAGAAGAAACATCAGGCAACTATATTATTGGAAGTGACTGCCTCCCACCACTTCCAAAGGCAATACAATTGACTACAATATTGCTTCCCTTTCTAGAGATGGCATTAAGAGAAGCTGTAAAATGTTAACAACTAGTTATATAGTAAGGTAAAACCATTAGCAATTAATGAAATAATATTTTCTATCATGCAACTTTATATATTAAAAAAACGTTGAAGACATTTATCAACTTTTTCAAGTTGTAATTGTTAATACTTAATATCCTCTTACTTTGATCAACTCATTGAATATTAAACAAAAGAAACCTAACTGGTAAAAAAAGCATATTCTAAGTAGCTCTTTTCTTCTTGGTTTTATAAAAATGAACTAATCAAGTTATATAAAATTCATTTTATTGAATTTTCTTAGATGGTCAAGTAATGATTTTCTAAGCAATTAATATACATTCACATCATATTTTGCTTTCTTTTCTAATATATGCCATCACTAGGATATGGGAACTATATTAGAATATGAAATATTTGTGAAACAATTAAGATTAATGGTTTAACACTAAACAAAACTACTTAATTTTGAGTAAAACAAATGAAGAAAAGGAGACTTGATAAGCAAAAGTCCCAACAAGATGAAGAGCACAGTAGAGTTGAGAAGTATTAATAGACAAAAAGATGAGATAGAGATGGAGATGTAGATAGAGATGTAGACAAAGAAAGGAGATGAAGAAAAGGAGGCCTGAGAAGCAACAATCTTGACTAATCCATTAGCCACCGAGGAAGACTTTCCGAATTAAGAGAAAAATTAGGTTTAGGTAAGTTAAGTATTTGGAGGGTATGGAGAGTCGAGTGGGTTAGGAGGTGTAGAACCAAAGGAGGTTATGATTGGTGCTTGGATGATGGTAAAACATAATTACTACTGATGAGTTTATTATTTTGATGAAAAGCAATATAAGAACAAATTGAAGTTATGTACTCAAGAAGATAGCGTATGAAGTTGATAAAGAGAAGTTAAAGTTTACAACTGTGTAGATAAAGATCAAACCAAGAACAAAAGAAGATCAATGCTTATCAAGGTCATTCTTTAGTTTGTAATATTGATTGTAATCTCACTTTGTTAATATGATGCTCTAAAAGACTCTCTATGTATAAACATTTTATTTTACTTCATTGCACGAGTTTTACTTTCATCAAGAGGCATTAAAGCTTTTATTTTTAATATAAGAACCTCTTAATCTTTCAAACACTCTTTAGGGAACATTTTGAAAAGTGTTTAAATCATAATTAAATTAAACAAATTGGTTTTGAGCATTTAAAATTGTTAAAGTCATGTTTTTAAGGCGATTGGTTGATTAAAATCATTAAAGTTAATGTACCGTGATTTTGTTGTAACATTAGTTGATGTATTGTTCGACCAATGTGTCGTATACTAATATGCTTACTAGTTGACTAGTGTTCCAATGGCTAGTGAATCTAAAACTCCTTATTCATACTAATAGTCCAGTATATTATACTGGTCTACCAGTTCTCTACATATATTTGTTATAACAGCTAGTTCTTGGCTCCAACAAATAGGTAGGATTCTAAAATATTATAAATAGGTGTTCTTTCATTGGTTTTAGCATCAAGAAGTATTTGGGTGTTTTTTACATAAATTTCTACGTGAATAACTGAGATATTTTTTAGTTGTAATCTTTTACTAGGGTGTTAGATATTATACTTGGTGAATGTTCCAATTGGGATTAAGGTTCCTCTTTACCTTAGAAGAAGATTGTAAAAAGGGTTCCTCTTTATTGAGAAAGATTGTACAAAGGTTATTCTTTATCTTGAAAGAAGAACTATAGCAAAATTCCAAGAAGAGTCTTAGGAGTGAACATAAGCGAGAGTTGTTTATCGAACCACCATAAATCGGTTTGCATTTTCTCTTCCTTATTGTTACAAAGGTTCTTTTAGACATCAAAATTATACCAAAGTTATGCCTACTTCTTTGCACAATAATCTCATTTAGGTCTGTTTAAGTAGGACTCAACATTCCTACATGATAGTTGACCAACAAAATCTTTTTCTCGAACACCTCATAACCCTTAAAGTATTTAACTCTCACACTCGAGTAAGAATACTACAAAAGGATTGAATAAACTTAGGAAACAATAAATACATAAGAGCTACAGTAAAAACCAACCTTTATTACTTTCCTAAAAGTATACGAAGGAATGCTCTCTCTCAATGTGTTCTCTTCTGCTCTATTTCTCTTCTCCTATGGAGCAAGGCTCAAATAAGCTATTTATAAGCATCTTTAGCTTTACAATTGAAAATCTTAATTGAACCGAACTAACAAGATCACATCTTATCCTAATCATATTATATCAAATTATCTAATAAGATGACATCTCATCTAAATAGGACTTTATCTAATAAGATTTAGCTACATCACAACTAACAAGATAAGAGATTATATTTAATTAAGAATGATATATCCATATCCATAAAGAACTCTACCATCTTCAGATGATCCTCCCATATGGTCTTTATCTTTTGAGTTGATGTAGATCTACAGTGATCTTATCTATCACATCATCCAAGATCTCTTATTGATCTTTATCCATTGATGATGATTCATCTAAGCCCAAATCCTTTCATAGCACACTCGTTAGGTCCAATGCTTACCTATATCAAGTCCATTAGTCATGGTCTATTTGTTTAAGCACACATTAAGTCCATAGAGCTCTCACATATCTCCCTTATGCATATGATCCAGTTAATCTTCAACCCAAGGTCCATCTCAAGCTATCTTTTGGGCTCACATCTAAATCTTACAGCTCATCAAAGATTTTCGATAATGTTCACCAACGCATGCTAGTGCTTTACAATGCCCATTTTCTTTGCCTACTAGAAAGTCTTTGCCTTATTCTATAATCCCGAGTGTCAAACATTGATTAAGGCTCCCTAACGCTTGCACAATTATGCAATTAAGACTTAAGGGTCTAATATACTAACCCCGCCAGAAGAACTTGACGCCCTCGTTGAAATAATTCGTGGGCACTCCTTCGAATGTGGTTCTCTCAAAGACTCCATAGTCATTGACACATCTCTAACGTACCATATTCCTTCTTTGTCGGGTTTATCCTTGCTCTTATTCGAACGCTTCTTCACAACGTTCATTGTGTCCAATAAAGGATAATTATTAAGGTAAACTTCTTCTATCGAGTCTTCACCTCCCTCTCTTTGATCCTTCGCAACCATGGAATTTATTTGCTCCTCACCCACCTTCCATTTTGGGCATGCACAAGCAAAGTGTAGCCCTTCACAAATGAAACAAGCAATATCCTATTTTGTTTGTTTCTTGAACTTGTATTAAGAAGATTCACTTACCTTCTCCTTGCCTTTCTCTGAGCCATTACATGTCCCACAATTCTTCTTTCCCTCATTGTTAGTTCAAAATTGGCGGTGGCATTTAGAGATTCACCAAGACATCTGCAAACACTATTGCACTTGGAAGGTTTCATGTTTTGCCTTTGAAGCTCCATTTGTGCCTAACCTTGTAAGTTGCTTATGATGATGAACAACTTGTCTTCCTCAGACATGTTCTGCAGGTCCAACATCCAAGATGTAAATTTCCTCACATGCTCCTATACCGAGCCATCTTGCTTTAATCTCTTCAAAGCTTCCTTTGCAAGCCATTAAGTGTTATTAGGGAGGAACTGGTCTGTTACTTCCTTTTTCATCTTCTCCAAAGTGTCAATGGGAGGTATACTTGCACTAATGTTGTTGTAGGTTCTCGTTCTTCACCACAGCTTTACATCCTTCACCATATCTATAGACATGATTGAAACCTTCTCCGAATTGAACACCTTTGTTGCTGCAAAGTATTGCTTCATATCCTACAAGAAATTTTCGAGTTCCTTGACACTCTGTCTGCTATGGAAAACTTGGGGCTCTCGCACCTTCACCAAAGTGCTTTTGGCAGTCCCAACATTGCACTGGCATTCCTTAGGATCATGATCTCTAATCTAGAATCCTCTTGTGCCTTCATAAAGTCTACTATTTGATGTTGCAACTGTTAGATTTATGCCTCCAAAATTTGGAACCGGGATGAATAGGATATGACCTCTTCCTTCCTTTAAGGAATAGGTCCCATGGGTACCTCCACTCTGTTAACACGCTCTATCAAATTGTTGCCTCCCTCTATATTAATATTTTGGCTCTGATACCAGTTATTACAAAGGTTCTCTTAGACATTAAACTTATACCAAAGTTACGCCTACTCCTTTGCACAACAACCTCACTTAGGTCCATTTAAACAAGACTCAACCTTCCCTCGTAATCTTGACCAATAAATTCTTGCTCTCGAACACCTCACGACCCTCAAAGTGTTTAACTCTTACACTCGAGTAAAAATAGCAAGAAAGTAATAAATAATCATAGGAAACAATAAACACACAAAAGTTACGATAAAAACCAACCTTTATTACTTCCCTAAAAGTATACAAAGGAATGCTCTCTCTTAATATGTTCTCTTCTCCTCTATCTCTCCTCTCCTCTGGAATAATGTTCAAATAAGCTCTTTATAGGCACCTCTGGCTTTACAATTTAGAATCCTAGTTGAACTAAACTAACAAGATCACATATTATCCTAATTGAATTACTTCACATTATCTAATAGGATGACATCCTCATCCAAATAGGACTCTATCTTATAGGATTGAGCTATATCACAACTAACAAGATAAGAGATTATATTTAATTAGGAATGATACATCCATGAAGAACTTTGTTATTTTCAGATGATCCTTACACAAGATTTTTATCTTTTAGAGTTGATGTATATCTACTGTAATCTTAATTGTCACATCATCCAAGATCTCCCATTAATCTTTATCCATTAATGATAAGTCATTTAAGCCTAAAGCCTTTCATAGCACACTAGTCTAATTCATTACTTACCTATGTCAAGCTCATTAGTTATAGTCTGTCTATTTGAGCAGACATTAAGTCCATAGAGCTCTCATGTCTCTCTCATATATGTGATCCAGTTAATCTTCAACCTAAAGTCTACCTCAAGCTAACTTTAGGGCTCATATTCGAATCTTGCATCTCGTCGAAGATTTCTGTCAATGTTCATCAACGTTTGCCGACGCTTGACAATGCCTATTTTTACTCACAAGTCTTTGCCTTATTCCGTCCTCACGAGTGTTGAACATTGATCAAGGTCTCCAATGCTCACACGATTTGGTCATTAGGATATAAGAGTCTAACATTTATCCTCTTTAAATTACTATTTAGTTGTTTGATTAGTTTATATTAAGCAATCTATTTATTTATAGTTTTTATATTGAGTTTATTGGTTAGAAAATCATTAAATTTTATACACTCAATTTATCTTCCTCCCTCTCTTAGGTGCCATTGACAACTAACAGGACAGTTAGGTGATTTGGTGAGATGGATGGGGATTTTTATATTAAGTCTAAGTCATTAAAATTTTAGTGGTCCACGTGGACTGATTTTACCACGTAGAAATTTTTAGAGAGATTTCTTTAAGAAATTTTAAACTACAGGAAATTTTTCAATAATTCTAAATATTAGCGGTTTTTTCAATATTTCTCATTTTTTATTTTAAAATAAAAATTAGAATTAAAGAAATTAAACTTAATTTAATTTAAGTTCTAATATATAAATCTTATTGAGTCTAAGTAATATAATAAGATCCACATATTTAATAAAAATATTATTTCAACATTGACTATAATATATAATAGGTAAAATTTTATTTTCGTTCAAATATATTTATTTAAATTTTTGATAAATATTAAATTTATTTTAGATAATTTGATTAAAACATTAAATTCAAATTTACAATTTTTTTCCAGTAAATCGGTACAACTCGCACTGTAAAAGTTTCAATCTGGAGAAAAAGGTCAGTAGAATCACAAGTTAAACAGGAATCTCAGCGTCATGTCTCGGTTGTCTGTCATCTCATAAAAGGGTTGTTTGGTATAGCCGCATGTTTATTGTCCTATTCAGCCTATTAAGCCATATCATGGACTCTACGAGAGAAACAAAGCCTTAACATCGTAATCACTTTCTACGGACTCTACGAGAGATACAAAGCCTTAGCTTTCACTCCCTCATTATAATCCCACCTAACCCAAAATTGGACCACATACAAAAACCAGGTAGATAGAGGCTGCTGCTTTCTTGTAGACATCAAAAACCCAAACAACTACCTCCTCTCTCGATCTAACTAGTATTCTCTTGAGTCATGGCTTCTGCGAGCTTTGCTAAGCTTAACGCAACGTCGTCTACGTGGATCGGACAGCAGTCCTTCGGTCAGCGACCTCGTCCCTCGTCCACCCGGCGAGTCTCCCTACCAATCCGTGCCGGTGCTTACACTGAAGAGCTCGTCAAAACAGCCGTTAGTTCTCTTAAAATTTCTTTACTGCTTTTGACTTAGATCGCTGTCTGTTTTGATATGTACTGATTTGACAACTCATAACTCAATTTCGGCCCGTTGCTTGTCAATTCAAGGCTCAATTTTTTTGTGAATAAAATTTTGATCTCTTCTATCCTGTTATTGTTATAGTCTAAGATAATTGGATTATGTTCAAAATATTTTTATTTTCATGAGCAAGGCACTAAAACTGATTGTGATATGTCTTTTATTGATTGACCATGTGGCAAGTATTTCATTGATTCGGTTTTTCTTGTATCACATAGTTTGATCACTTTCAATGGAAATGAAGAATTAATTGGAATGATCCAGTTTTATTATTCGTCTGTTGCAACTGATTTCCATGCCTGTTCATTTTGTTGGTGTAGAAATCGATTGCATCACCTGGTCGCGGAATTCTTGCCATTGATGAATCCAATGCAACTTGCGGAAAGAGGCTGGCATCTATAGGCTTGGACAACAACGAGGCTAATAGACAAGCATACAGGCAGCTTTTGCTGACCACTCCTGGCCTTGGTGAATATATTTCTGGTGCCATTCTTTTTGAGGAAACACTTTACCAGTCAACAACTGATGGAAAGAAGTTTGTTGACTGCTTACGTGATGAGAATATTGTCCCTGGTATCAAGGTTGATAAGGTATGTTGTGATAACAATGATTGAAGTTTGTAGTTTTTCCGTGGTCCTATTTTTAAATTCTTAAACATGTGATGTTTGTCATATGATAACAAGCTCATGGTATCTATTTTGTGTTGTTTCAGGGTTTGGTTCCCCTACCAGGATCAAACAATGAATCTTGGTGTCAAGGCTTGGATGGTTTAGCTTCAAGATCTGCTGAATACTACAAACAGGGTGCTCGGTTTGCGAAGTGGTAAATTTTCTGCATTTGGATGGCTTGTGCCTTTGGTCGTTGTCTTTACTTTTTCCTTATACTTTTACAGCTAATAATAGACCATTATGCATTACGACTTTCTCAGGAGGACAGTTGTTAGCATTCCTTGTGGACCCTCAGCTTTGGCTGTGAAAGAGGCAGCATGGGGACTTGCTCGTTATGCTGCTGTTTCTCAGGTATTCTTTTTTCAAATCTATCATGAATATCTATGGCTATCTCATGACATTGCTTCACTAATAGCCTAATACCTTCATGCTTTTTGAATCATTATTTAGGTGAAATGAGATTCTGAGATTGCTAGATGATGTTTTCACAGAATACTTTCTTCCCAATATTGGTTAATTTTTTTCTTGGTTTTGCATATAACATTGAAATTCAGGCTTGAAAAATGTTATATATTGTATCATTGGATTTGATATGCAGGATAACGGTCTTGTGCCCATAGTTGAGCCTGAGATTCTTCTTGATGGGGATCATGGAATTGAAAGGACACTCAAGGTGGCTGAGAAAGTCTGGGCAGAAGTCTTCTTCTATTTGGCAGAAAATAATGTTACATTTGAGGGCATCCTACTTAAGCCCAGCATGGTAACACCGGGTGCTGAACACAAAGAGAGGGCTTCTCCAGATACCATAGCCAAATACACACTAACAATGCTTAGAAGGAGAGTACCTCCTGCAGTTCCTGGAATCATGGTAGGAATGCATAATCCACTTTTTCTCTTAATTATTGTTGGTCATGGAATATAATCACCCACTTTTCACATCTTTCCTTTGAAGCTTGAGCTGTGAATTCCTGTTGCTAATTTATGCACTATGCTAGATCCCTTGGGGCTGTATTCTTATAGAGTTCTGATTGGCTTGATAATTTCACACTTACGAAAGAACTTAATAATGAACTGTTGTTGCATGAGATGAATTTAAGTTGGCAGGAGTGCTGTCTTATTTGCAGTAAAAGATTTTAGTTAAATCTCAATTGAGTGTTTCATAGATAATTGTGGACTACATACTGACTTAATTTTGATATCTTGCAGTTTTTGTCAGGAGGGCAATCTGAAGTTGAGGCAACACTTAACCTGAATGCAATGAACCAAAGCCCCAACCCCTGGCATGTTTCCTTCTCTTATGCTCGTGCATTGCAGAACACTGTCCTCAAAACATGGCAAGGACGTCCTGAGAACGTGGAAGCTGCCCAGAAATCGCTTTTGGTGCGTGCTAAGGCGAACTCCCTGGCTCAGCTTGGAAGGTATTCTGCTGAAGGTGAAAGTGAGGAAGCTAAGAAGGGAATGTTCGTCAAGGGGTACACCTACTGAAAAACCGTATTATATAAATTAGAGTTTCTTGGTCTGAACGAATGTGTACTTGGTGTTTTGTGTTATTTCTTCTTGCACTTAAAATTTAAGGACCGAGGAAATGTAGCAATAGGATAAACGAATTTCTTTCTGAATATCAGAGAGTTTGAATAATGCCTGTCGGAAGTTTAAGGGCAATCCCGTACGGCAAGAGGTCAGTTTTATAGCAATGTCGACGCTTGTATTCTTGAAATATTATGCTTATCTACAGCATATATTTCCTTTTCTCTGCGATGAAATTCTGAATAGAAAAATTTGGGAACTTGATTAGGTGCTTGGAGATGCAACATCGTTGTTCCAGATTTGTAGGTGTTTATTGGACTAACGACAGATGTTAGTTAATCAATAAAAATTCAACGTAAATTATTAAAATGAATCATTTTTGTGTATTCTATGAGTAGTGAAAGTTTTGTGGTGGTAAATGATATAACAGGCTGTTATTATGTAATTAGATTGAATTATGATCTTAATACTTTACAAAATGAGAACCCAAAAAGGATAATTTTATTGTTTTCAGGCCACTTTAAATTATTTTTGAATTAAATTTAAATTTTGAAGTTTCAAACCTGATCACAAGTCTTTGTATAGCTTCTGCTTCACTAAACGAGATCTCCTTTGAATTAGTTTATTTTGATTTTTGAGATCTTTTTTCTGTTGTGCTTAAAATTAGATTTTGATATTTTATTATTTTTATTGATAACTTGACTTTATTTTTAAAAAATCGTTTATAGTTATTTTTATTTTCTATTGCTTGTGTTGAATAAGAATACAATTTAATGTCTCGGTCTGTAGTTTAATAAGTGAAAATGTCAAAGAATATTTTGTTCACATCGTTTTAGACTTGCATGATTCAAAATGGTAATGTTCACCAATCTTCAGCTAATACACCATAAATGGTGTGAATGAAACAAAGAATCGACATTTCCTTAAAATTGCTAGATCACACTTATTATAAATGCACATTCTCAAGTAATTTGAGGCTAATGTGGTTATCAAAACCTATTTTTTGATTAATCATATACTTTCATGTGTTTTTCTGATGAGATTCCTTTTTTTTTAAAAAACTAAACTCTTGTTTTTTGTTACACCCAGAATATTAGTAGTACTTATTTTATTCGTGATGTTCGTCCTTAAGTAAGTTATACCCCAAATCTTCACTTGTCTAGAAAAGTGGGCATCGATGCTATTGTTTTAATCTTAACAAGTATCTTGTTTCTATCGATGTTACCCTTTTGAAACACATTTCTTTCTTTCCCACTTCTTCGATTTCTAAGGAGGAGGACGATTGTTGGTTTATAAAATCACATAGCATATCACTAATGTTAGATATACCTTATACAACCATCACAATCACCATCATCACCTATTCCCTCTGTTTATTCTAGACAATGAGATCATCCTAATAAAAGTTTGGTATATATCTGTTTTTTCATATCATATCTAACTATCAATCATTCGAATCTCCTAATTGCTCTTCGCAAGGTTAAAAGTAAGTGAAATTATCTTAATTTATCTTTTGTTTCTTATATTTTCTTGTAACGTGCTCCACAGAATTGAAAGATGGAAATATTCGGATTCAAAGAAACAAGAAGATGGTAGATTCGAATTAACCTAAAATTAAATCTGATACGTAGGTTTTCAAATTTACCTACTAGACCTCACGAAAAACTTATCTCAAGCAACCTAGATAACAGGTAAAGAACAAACCAAGAAAGATGTTTAGGATCAAAATCACACCACAATCTGATTCAGTTGATAAGTGATGTTCAATTCCTAAATTGATAAGAACAAGAGGGTTTCTCCTCTCAATATGGCCGACGGCACAAACAAGAAACAATATGTCAAAAGTTGTCTTCCAAAACCCTAAAACATAAGTATACAAGAATATAGTCGTTAGAACATCTACTAGATGTTACATATGATCTTGTAGCCGTTGCTTGATTAT
>JANIJF010000209.1:18996763-19006907 GCA_024520955.1 Erythroxylum bequaertii | reverse complement strand
TTCTCACTTTTATATTTAATTGATTTCTTTTGGTTTCTTGGTAAATTTATTTTATCAGTTAATTAATCATAACACCCCCTCTCCCCAATTTCGCTTTGTTACTTGAAATTATGAAACTAGCTTTCAATTATGTTAGAATTCAACCTGGTTCAATTACTAATGCATGAGTTTAATGAATTATAATTAATTTTGAGGGCTTCAACAACCCAATCACAATAGAACTCAAATTAGAAGGAGGATTAAATTGAGCGCTAAAAGATCTGTTCCAAGAAAACCAGAAGGAGGATTAAATTAAACTTTTGGTTATAATTGAGAATTTGGATAATTTACTTCTATTTTTGTTTAGTATTTGGAATTAGTGTTAATAATGCTTTCATTGACAATTTGGGCATACCTTTTTAACAATTCAAACATTGATTTGATTGAGTATTTGGACATTTATTAGTTATGCTTTAGTTAGCAATTAGAGAAATGCTTTCTTTCTCAATGAATATTTTGTTCCTTACTTCCCTTACATAAAATTTAAATATGTAGTTTGTTGATTGTGCATTTTACTTGGTCTCCAGTGGAGGATCTTTTATATTTTTTTTTTGGGTCATTTGCAAGAAGTTAGTGGAACATCTTTTATATCTTATTTTCAACATCTTGCAAGAAGAAGTTGCCAAAGAACCAATGTCTATTAATTGTAACATTCATCATCATTATTTATGCAATTTTTGTTAAACTATCATAACAACCAAAGTTTTTAAGTTGTTGTGAAAAGAGAAATAATAGTTGTTTCGTAACTTTTATCTGTTACAAACCAATTTCCAAATCAACTTTCAACATGTTGCTCTATTAGGACAAATTATCATAATTAATATATAAATTCAGCTCATGTAACTCTCACGAGAAATTATATGTCTTACGGACATAGTAAAGTATCACTATGCTTGACCTAGTACTTCCAACACCCAAGATATGTAATCACATGGGACTTAGAAAATCAAGATTTGAACACAAATATTTTATCAAATTTGCATTATTTGGATGAATTACTATATACACTTACTTCTTGCGAGCAATAATGTATATTATAGACAAGACACTTACCCCAATGCATAAAATATGTTTGACACAATTTTTTATAATAACAAACCTTCAATTCATTTACCAATAATAAATACATATAAGACACCTACAAATTGAATATTGATTAAATTTTTTTACAATAATGGCATTGTTAAAAAAAATATAATTGACATACTTACTTTTGTATTAATACATTGATAAAAATGTTGACCAATCTTAGGCTTAACATTTGATATCCTTAACTTCATCTTCTTATTGCAATTGGGACAATCAATATAGGGGATCTAAAATATACAAATAAATCACAATATAAATTAAAATGAAATACAACCAACATATCAAATATAACAATAAAATTATTAACATTGTTTCACTATTGAACATAATGCTTTCTCTGGACAAATTTGAGAATATATCCTTTTAGCTTTTGCTAAGTTATCAAAACAACACTAAATAACATTCTTGAATCCATTAACAACACATTTAGATTCTTCTCATGTCAAATATATACCATGTATATAAGCAATGAAAATTACGTATATTTTATTTCCACATATTTGTTTGTCCTGTTACGATATCATCATATGAATATATTAATTCAAGATATCACATGTGAATATTATATTATAAAATATCAAAGAACAACGATAGTAACAAGTAGATTGATCAAGAAAATGTGATAATCAAACAATAACTGCCATGCCGATAAAGAATGGAGTTCTTATCTCTCAATTGAAGGAGATACTATCTCAAGCATCCATATAATACACGGCAAATTGATATTCAAGCAACAATATATGTGACTTTTATATGTAATAAAGATGCAATTCCTAACTTATAACCATACGTTCGACTAATCATGCCTTAGAGTGGCCTAATATACAGTACCACCTCCACTAAATCTTGTAATCACATGAACTTGATTTTGCAACACTGCTTCAATTTTGACAAGTTTAACAGGTCTCATAAGCATAATATTTTACATGAATTGGATTTGATTCAAGTATATAGATGGGCAAGAATACAAAAGCAAAACATGGCCAAATGGTGTTTCATGCGAAATCATATGTAACAAAGCAATCCTAATCAATTTAGATTAGTGATAATTAACCGGGAGAAACAATTAATCAATTCAGTGATAATCTTAATCGCTTTTTGTTTACCAAACTCTCTATGTGTAATAGTCTTATCAATGACAAAAGTTTAAACTCCAACATCACCTTCAATGATGTCTATAAAATTGCAAGTGTAATTGAAATTATACCTTTCGCAAACTTAAAAACGGTGCACTTCTCCTAACCCATTCATATTATTTTCCAATTTCAAGTTGGCAAAACATCATTTCAAGGTAACCAAAATCATATTCTCAGTAGTGGAGAACAATTCCACTTGATCATATGTAAAGAGGAGAAAGTCATTTTAGACCATGGCAAGATTAGCGTACGAAAAGGAGCGAGCTAGTGAGGTGACCTTGGGCTAGTGGGTTTGGAGATTATGGGTAAGCTGGTGAGTTCGCAGATGGTGGGCCAAGGTGGTGAGTGAACGATGACCGAGCTGGTAAGTGAGCAGATGATGGCTAGAGATGGCTTACTTCTGGACGTGTGACATTAGATAGGTTAAGATATGGCTTACTTCTGCGATGTGTGACATTAGATAGGTTAAGGTTAGGAATTTTTCATATTTTTATTGTTTTATTTAACAATATAATAAAAAAATTCATCAGCGAATCACTACCAAAGTCCTGTAATTGCTACCTCCGACGCCAATTGATAAGGGAATTGCAGAGACCCATTTTTTTTAATTAAGTAGGTCTAGTTCTAGTGGTTTAGAGTATTGTTAAAATTCCAGAATTCTCAATTCTAGGTTTCTATGATTTGGACTCTTCAATTTGAAATAATCATATCTAAATTTGATTTTAGGGTCTGAAAGGTATTAATATGAAAGTTTTTCGAATTAATTTGAATATTCACTCTTAACTTATAGTTCTTATTTCAATTTCAAAATTTTCTAATAACAATCAAACAATTTTTAATAAAGTTATAAAAATAAAATTTTCTATGATACCACTGTTAGGAAATCAAGATAAGATCTGATCTCACCCATAAGGGAATAAGAACGAAACTTTTTCATTTGATTTCATGAATGCCAAGATTACTTAAATTATATAACCAAAATTAACATAAAAAATATAATAAATCATGAATTATGATTCATACCTTATTTTGAAGCTTGATCATTTTCTTCTTATTTATCTGGAATAATTTCTAAAATTATTTTATCTTAACTATTGTAGTTACAAAAGGGTCTGACTTCTAATAGTGAGTTAGAATCCGTATCTTGTGGTTTTGCTTATAGGTCTGCGAATGTAGCCACATATACTGTTGCTGTGGGTGCTCATTCCGAGTCAGGCTTAGGAGAGTGGTTTGATATACCACCTCTTGCTATTATGAATATTGTTTGATTATTAATAGCATTTCATAACTTATTCCTAAAAAAAAAAAGAAATATACAACTATTATATAGAGAGTTAGGCAAGAAATGTTATCTCCTTTAGAGTTTAAGCCTATATGTAATAAGTTTTGAACATTTTAATAATTTAATTAAAATAAAATTATAATTTTATTAAAATTTAATTGAATTCTAATTCTAATTAAATATCAATTGTCCTAAATAAGATCTAATATCTCATATTGACATTTATTTATTAAATATTTTAATTTAATTATAACGTTTATCAAATTTTATATTCAAGTTCAATTTGATTAAAATATCTTTTTTTCTCTTCAATTAGTTATTTCTGTGTGACCTGTTAAGTTCTTAATTACTTTTGCAATGGATATAAATTATAACCTTAAATCATATTTATGATTAGATAAATTAAATTCCTTTAATTTATCTTTAATTTCCTAATTAAATAATTATATCTATAAATCATAATTGGCATTTAACAATGTACTATGACTACCCAAATATCTAGGAATGTCAAAGTAGCTTTGACTAATCTTTTTGTGCGTAATTTTCTCGTATAATTCAATCATTTTATCATGGAATGTTCTAATTTGATATAGAGCATGAAAATGATGTCTAATATATTTAAGTCTAATCATATCAATTCTCTACCATTAGTAATTGACTATATTTATGACAATTGAAAGCCTTTTTAAAGTCTCATTCCATTTTAGTCAAGGATTTTTTGAATCAACAGTGGAATATTCTTATTCTCCCTAATTATCTCTGGGTGATGAATCCTATATTGATCACTCAACTATCTCTATGTAGTTTATGTTATAATCAATGATTACATGTTGAGATACCCTCGACTAAGATATATCATAAGTATTATCAAAACATATTAATCCACATATAAGATACTTTAGAGATCTCAAATCAAATGATCGCTTATAAAATAACCACACAATGAGAATTTCCATAGACATATAAGTCATGATCCAAATGGAATTCTCATTTAGGGTTAGTTCAGCGAATTCTCTAATAAATACCCACACATTTATTTAAGTATTTTCATATTATAGTTCGTAAGGAAAAAAACATAAAATGTTTGAGTCTTTTTATATTTTATTAATGTTCAAGCTTAATAGAACAATAACGAGGAATAATTTAGGGATAATAAATAAATGCAATATGAATCTCATAATTATAATCTCATCGTAATTTCATTTACAATATTTATTTATCTCATAAACTTTATAATATATATTTGATTATATATACAATAAAATAAAAAACACCTTCAACAAATTAATCACTAAACTATAACTAATGGATTGTCTATAAGGCATAAACTTAAATAGTGTATATTATACCTGGTAACATAGTAATGCTCCTTCCATGAGAGGACCTGTGTCTAATTCCTCACTTTTTATTGTGTTACCTAGTTTTAGGAAAAATAACTAACATATTTTAATAGTTATAGGCCCTATTTGGCAATCAACTGATTGCATCAGTCATTAGCTAATAGCTGATTTGACCAGCGGATTGCATTAGTTGGTTGTCATTTAATGTTTGATAAAATTAGTTGTTTAGTATTAGTTGTTTATGTATAAAATGACTTATGAAAACATGACTTTAAAAAATTATAAGGGTATAAATATTATATATCTTAGTATTTCGTTGAATATTCTTATAGGAATTTAGATTTTACATATTTAATTTTACAAAAAAAAAGTTTATAACTATAATAAAAACATAGAATATATAATAACAACAACAACAACAACAACAATAAGAGAGCATTTATCGTCATCTTTCTTTCACACAATCCTCACGTAAAAACTGTTTCTCACTCTCTATATATGGCTTTTATTAATCTTCCACTTCCTTTTTTGAGCTTCCTTTAACTTCCTTTTCTAACATTTTTCACCATTACAATACATCTTCTTCTTCTTCTTCTTCTTCTTCTTCTTCTTCACAATCCATGTTATAGACCACCATCATCATCTTTATCTCCAATTCTAACCTTTTACACAAATGGAGACCAAAACATGGCTTTAATCATGTAGAGATACTCAAAATACGTAATAACTTACAAAATTCTTGAAACTCTCTCTATAACATAAATATTGTTCTTATTAAAGCTTTATTTTTGTTTTATGGCCTGAATCCTCGAAGAGACTAGGGCTAGTTCCATCGATCTGAGCAGCATCATGGAAGCGTAGGCGCCTGCTCATCGGAAAGAAATTACAGGCCTCTTCACTGCTGAAGAAATTGTGCTCTTCTAGCTTCACGAACAAGGATAGGGCATATGGTTTTGAGATTCAGTGAGGAAGAAGAGGAGAACTTGAGTGATGGAGATAAGGGTGGAGAAATTATGAGTTCATGCGTCTGCGTGTGGTTTTGGAGAATCCCAGGTGAAGAAATGGCCTGGTTCGGACTGCTATCTTCGTTCAAGATCGTGCTTAAGACAATGCACCAAAAAGCCCAGAGAGAGTGTGACGGTAACGAGGTTGGGCAAAACTTAAGGGCATTATAGGAAAGGTTAATCAGTTGTTGCCTAAACGCTGCTTACAAGCAGCTTCTATAAAATTAGCTGGTTAGGTTGAATCAACCAACCCAACCAACCAATAACCAAACAGGGCCAATAGTTTCTTGATAAAGTCAATCAGTTAATTTTGGTCAATCAGCTAAAAAATAGCTTATCAGCAAACAATCAAATAGGGCCATAATCACCATCACTCTACTGCCATCCTCATTGTGACCACCACAACCATCATTATCCCTAATACTTAATTAGTAGTTAAGTAATTAGTATATATATATAGTTTAACCTATATATAAAGACGTCAATTGAAACATCTTTCTACTCTTCATTTCTGAATGCATTGTAAAGATCACGTATCTATTGATGTTTATATCCTATTTCTTTATGTGTTCATCAAAAAATAAAGAAAGAAGAAAATGTCCATACTTTTTATGTTTATGCTTAGTGATGATACATGCATATGAGGTAAGTTACCTGATTATTGACCGGAGAACAATGACAAAGTGTGAATAGATGTTACGTAAGAATAGGACACCTTTTAGTTTATTTAGTAGTGATATTTAACATGAATCCTTTCTTATATAGTAATATGTTGGAAATACATCAGGTCCTATTAAAAAATCATGGCAGGATCCAATCTTTTATGCAAATGATAATGAAACTTTTTTATTTGATTTCTTCAAATTCAAAATCACTTAAAATTATATAAGATGAATAAATCACAAAACATAATAAAGTATAAATCGTAATTCCTACCTTATTTTAAAATTTAATTCTTTTCTTATCATTTTTTCTTAAAGTATTTTAAAATTGATCAACTCAACCATCATATATAGTCGTACAATTATCTGGCTTTTAATGGTATTCACAAAATATGTTGAGAGAACTCTACGGCTGTTATAAAGAGGGTTAGGCAAAAAGTGTCAGCTTCCTTAGAACCTAAGCCTATTTATAATAGACTCTGTATATTTTAGTAATTCATTAAAATAAAATTCTAATTCTAATTAAATTTTAATTAAAATTACAATTAATTCTAATTAAATATAAATTATTTTAATTAAATACCTGATAACTTAGTAATGCTCCTTTCATGACATCATCTGTGTCTAATTTCTCAATTTTCGTTGTGTTACCTAATTTTGGTTAAAATAAGTGACATCTTTTAACAGTTATAATCACCACCACTCCGTTGCCCATCCTCAATGCGACCACCACAACCATCACTATCCCTTCTCTCGATATCTCTGCGTATATTGGGTGTGGTTCTAATCCACTTTAGATATATGATTTGTTGAATAAACTTAAATGTGAAGTTCAAGGGTCAAAAGAGTTACGATGGTTTCAATAATCAAAGGTCAAAATTTATGGTGATATTTAGTATTCAGTTTTTGAGTTGTTTAGTTTTCCTGGTTTTAAATGTTGTACGAATTTCAAGAGTCAAAAGTAGCTTATAAATAGGTTTGTATTCTGTTGTAAACAATAAGAGCAAATAAAGAAAACAGAAAAAGGTTTATTTATTGGTGCCAAGAAAATTTGTGAAAAGTTTGAGAAATAATTAACCCCCTTCAATTTTTCAGATTTACATAGAAATTTGCCGTAAATAACGAAAGCAATCAAGTGTGTTTTTTTTTTAATCAACGACGAAAAGATGGTGATTTTGCAATAACCACCTGATCACCGTCACCTTTTGTGGATTATTTTTTAAAGTACACTCTATATATAATTAATCAGGTAACTAAAGTGATAAGATGATTGAATGATTGAGATAACACGTTTTATCCCATGGCAACTAACAACAGTCAATAGTTACTTTATCTCAATACTTGAATTTGACTATTGGTTATCATCGTGGGCGGACAAACATCACAACGAGGTTCACATGAAACATGACAAGCCGTTTACGCAAAACGCAACTTAGACCAATATTCTGTTCCATGAATAGCAAATTGTCGTTTTAGGCCGAAATGGCAACAGTTCATCAGGAATTAGGCCGTCAAAGGGGAGAGTGAAGATCGTCTGTTCCTTTTATCCAAGACCACCCTGTTCTATCACTATCTAACTAAAAATTTTACTAAGACCTACTGAAATTTGTGACTATGCAGGAATGACATAGGGTTAGTCTTGGATAAAAGTAACAGAAGATTGGTCCCGACAAAAGGGGTTCACGTAGACGACCCAAAACATCAAGCAGACCCCACCATACTCTCAATCCACCAACTTTTCCTCTCTTGCATCAAATCATATCATTAGTTTCTTGCTTTATTGGGTCTATCTTATCTTTTTCACTGCGATAAAAGCTTCCAAGCAAACTAACCAAAGATATGAAATTATATCAATTTGGTTGAAGCTTAGATTTGTCCTGCACGCATCATATGGAGAACGGCGATCCTAGTTCTTACAAAACTGATAGGAAAACTGCAGAGAGGAACAGGAGAAATCAGATGAAAGCCCTCTATTCGACTCTCAATTCTCTTGTACCCCGTCTTGGTTCAACGGTCACACACTCTCGATCGTCTTCCACTTTCTCTATTTCACATATTTTTACTTAACACTTATATATCTTCTTCTAACTTGTCATCATCTTTTTCTGTTCTTTTTTCTTTCTTTTTCGGTCTGATTTCCTTTATACGGGGTTGCAGGAATCAACGTCACTGCCAGATCAAATTGATGAGGCCGCAAGCTACATTAAAAAGTTGCAGATAAACTTGGAGAAAATGAAGGAAAGAAAAGATGCATTGTTGGGAATAGAAAGACCAAATACAAACATACAAACTGGAGCAACAATGGGATTAAGACCTCCACAGATCGTCATTCAGGAAACAGGTTCCACTTTAGAGGTTATTTTGATAACTGGGTTGCATTGCCACTTCTTGTTCAATGAAGCCATTCGCGTTCTCCATGAAGAAGGAGCTGAGATTGTGAATGCAAGCTTTTCGGTGGTCGATGATACTGTTTTCCACACAATACACTCAAAGGTAATCGCTGAATTATTTAGTGTATACTTGGATCATTGATGAGACCTTGGTTCCTTCGCCTACGCAATAGCCCCATTGTTGTCATAATACAACTGTATAGGCCCATCACAGCTAAGAACCACACCAAGTTCAGCAATGAACTTCTTGATCAAAACTGCTTCCTTTGCTGCGTCTGAAGCGGCAATGTACTATGCCTTGGTTGTTGAATCGACAGTCGTCTCTTGTTTAGAACTCTTCCAACTGACCACCAGCTGTTTAGTGTGAATATATAACTGATTGGGATTTGGAATCATCCCTATCAGATTGAAAACTGGCATCTGTATGCCCACTCACTTTTAGATTTCCATCTCCATATATCAAGAAAACATCCTTAGTCTTTCGCACGTACTTGAGGATATTTTAGACAACCACTCAGTGACCCTTACCAGGATCTGATTGGTATCTGCTCGTAACACTTAGAGCATATGATACATCGGGTCTCGTACATAGCATAACGTGTATGATAGATCCTAATGCAAATGCATATGGGATCATACTCATGTGTGTCCTCTCATCTTGTGTCTTAGGACACATAGATTTTGAGAGTGTTATCTCATGAGTCATAGGACGATACCCTCTCTTGAACTACTCCATGCTAAACCTCTTTAGCATCTTGTCTATGTACGTTGATTGTGAAAGACCAAGCAACTTTTTCGATCTATCTCTATAGATCTTTCATAGCAAAATTTTTGGACAACCAAATCTTCACAGGTTGTAGCATAGAGACATCGTTTCTTGGTAATAATATGTAATCTACATATAGCACAAGGAATACGATTGCACTCCAATTGACCTTCTTATACACACAGGGTTCATCCAGATTTTGTTAAACCAAAATCTTTGATTATCTCATCAAAGACGATATTCCTACTCCTGGATGCTTGTTTCAATCCATAGATGGATTTCTGAAGCTTGCATACCTTTTCGCTATGATAGGAGATGAAGTCATCCTAGTTATGTAATATACACATCCTCGGCTAGATTTGTAACACCCCACTCCCGCGTGACCCGAACCCGACATCGTTGGTGATATCCGAGTCCGTGCCCCACGAGGGTGGCG
>JANIJF010000209.1:18216953-18227864 GCA_024520955.1 Erythroxylum bequaertii | reverse complement strand
ATTCTACAATATAAAGGACTTATTGAAGAAACTTGTTTCCTTCTTGTAGAATGATCTCTTTTTGCATATCTATATGTTTTAGAAGATTAACATCAACCTTATCAATTGATCATTATTTATTTTTAAGATAATGTTAGTAACTGTATTTTAAAAATTAATGATATTGAAAGGTCACATCTATTAAATTTATCAAGCATGTCCTTTTTTATTATACCTACCTATCCTTTTGATTCATCTAGAAAAAATTGAGTCCTTTGGCTGAATCACTCATCTCACATTTTCATTAAGAAAAATAGACAATAAAGCTATTCACTTTCTCCAACTCTCATTAAGGCTTAGGGAAACTTTCTTTGGTTCAAGTATTTTGTACTAAAGCAAGCTTTTGTGCGAGATGGTAGTCTCACCATCAATTGAAGTACTACTGTTAAGTGCCAAAAAAATTTGCCGATAGGCTTTTTTTAAATTTAAGTAAACACAGTGTTACGACATATTCAACTTGGAACAATCATATAACAATTATGATATTTCCTTCTCAAACATAATTCTAAAGATGGGAAGAAAAAGGCTCTTAAACTTGGATAATGGAACATTGAGGGTAAATTCCTATTTTGTAGTCAATGGAGTCACGGTTTGACACTTGATAAAAGAGATTTCAAAGTGGTTTTACTGCAAGTTAATCTTTATAACATCTCATTTAAACATTGGAGCATAAACAATTTGAACTGTCCCGCTAATACAATAAGAAAGTCCATATACATGATGAATCTGTTACATCCCTTAAAAGACTTAATTTTGCTTATGATCTATATAATGAAACAAACATTAAGGAAGAACTTCTTGAGACAATCAAAGTCATCTGACTAAACTGTGAAGGTAAACTGACTATCTCAACTGTTATTATTAAATATTAATATAATCAACTTTCAAAGGGAATCAAAAGGTTTGGCAAGCAATTGGTAAATTATTTAAAACATGAGAATAAAATGAACTTGTAGGGCATAGTCCAATTAGTAACTCTTTTAAGTGTGGCACAAGCTTAACAGGATGTTCTCAATCCACCACCAAGAATGAATTTTTATTCTAAGCATGAAATACTGTCACTTTTTATCTACAAAACATCTTTAATTCATGTGCCTTTAAATACCATAGGTTCTGCTCTAACACCAAGTTTTTAGTCTCTCATTCACATATGATCTCCCTTTGTTTTCTAATTAAAGTGGACACCATCTCAGTCAAAGTGCTCAAGAAAGCCTTGCTTGAGATTGAAAGGCTTGTTCCTTATCTAATATCAAAATCAAGATTGACACAGTGAAACAAGCGCTCTTTTGATTAGATAATTCACACGATTACGACCACTTGGTTCCTTCTAAATAAGAAGCATCACAGAGGGATTGCACTCCGACGTTAAAATTAAGATTGCGATTAATGGTATGGAACGGAAATGACCGTTAAATAATTGTAGAGGACTCACTCATATAATAGACAACTTGGCAACTTATTTCCCTGACCCTAACAAAGAGGACATGCCACCCTTGGAATATGTTCACCAATCTTTCCGTTCTTAATGCCCTTCGTGAACACAGATTAAAGCAGCCTTAGCATTCACTTGTCTGGTTTAAGGGTGACCTCCCGAAGGTTTGCTTTAATCTTTGGCTTGCGATTAAGCAACGATTTCGAACAAACAGCCTCTCTCACTTGCCGTCTCTGTAACCTTCAGGATGATAATCATGACCGTTTGTTTTTAAGTTGCACCTACTCGACTTTCACTTGCCAGGGCACCCTTCACCTCCACAACACGTCCTGGCCCTTCTCCAGTTGGCGCTAGACTATTATTTGGGCCAGCTCTAGCTTCAGTCAATCTCGGGATGATGACACTCTCCTAAAAATATGTCTATCTTGCACTTCCTGTGACATTTGATTGGAACAAAATAAAAGAATCTTCACAGAAACGAGTAAACTTCCTGCTGCGTTGCTTAGATCAACCGTAAGGTTTGATTGTAAAGGGACTACACAAGTCCTTAAGCCGAAATTTACATTTGTAATGTCCTTAATTAGTTTCGGGTTTCAAGAATCTGGAAAGACTAGAAACGTTCAGGAATCTATAAGTCAGCAATTTACATGAACATAAGTACACATATTAGGAAGATGGATATACTAAACTTCAATATTAAAGATGAGTCCGATCCAGCAGCCATTGGACCACCTCCACCAAACGGAACGTGGTAATCACAGCTGAGGTAGGAATGGCCAAGGCAAGAAGAGCAACCATCCCTAGAGCCAAGCTTGGCCTAGTGTTCATCAACATCGACTGCAATAGCCCCACTGCCTCGCAAATGTCCGAGCTGTACTTACCACTATAGTACTTCTTCTCCCAACTCATCCATTCTGACGGGTTCTCATCAGAACTCCTCTCTGCTAACTTAATCTCACGGATCCTCTTTCTAAGTACGATCATGTTTTCGTCGATTACTTTACCGTTGTAGTCACGGGGATCATATGCGTCCCTTCTTGATGCGGAGATAATCTGCAAAGTAGGAGGTTTATTGTTGGGTCTATTCAAAAGCTTTGCAGGATAGGAGTGATGTTGGAGGGCTATAAGTTGTTTCATTGTGTTTTGCTTCCCAAATGGAATGTAGTTATCAATGGAGATCGAATTGATGTATGTATGTGTATAAATAGAAATCTAGATATATATTCTGCGAACTTTATCAGGGACTGTATATATAGTTCAGTTTCATAACTTGTTGGATGCGTCAACATGTCTTCGCGTTGAGAAATAGCAGAACAGAGAACGATTAAGGGATGAAACGTGTCATTCTGATGCGACAGGTATGACTTGGATACTTTTGAGTTTTGTGGAAGGAAGACTGCGTCTGTGGAACAGTTGAGGTTGGCTAAGCTTATCCTTCAAAGAAGGCAGAAGGTTCCTCAAAGAAGAAGCAAGTTTGTGCGATTCATTTAACTTTTAACGCCCGCCCCAACCTTATTGAATAATTCTTAAATGTCTTTTCAGGAATTAAGATTATACATAAAATTAATAATAGTAAGACTAGAAGGGCGGTGATATTGAGCTCACTTCATTTACGCGTAGAGATGAAATTTCCAAGATTCTATCCAGAGTCAGCCTTCTAGAGTTCCAAATGTTCTTTTCATGTTATCATAGCACGTGATAGGATTGAAAATCTAGATGGCTCTCTCTTGGAGGAAATTAAGCTGAGGAGCAAACTCAGTTCTTGGTGACTAGTTAAGCGTTGGCTGGGAGGAAAGTTTCAACTTTTGACGTACAGGGCATCAAGTTCTGTACTCCACTTGAAAGCCACGTCGAGTGGACATTAGTTAACAGGCGGTGCAAGTTGCAACTTGAGGATATGTATTATGTAGACGTTGGAAAAAGAAAATCTAGCTGCAGATACAGGACGCTTCTTGATTCATCAATTTTGGAGGCCAGTCACTTTTAGCTCAAGGAACCTTTACTTTACCCTCATAATTTTAATCCAATAAAAGAAATGTGTAATCCATTTTATATACCCAACCCAATTGTAACTCTAAGCAAATAAACTTTCTTTGCTAACTTAGGTCATAGCTCTTGATATGAGAGGGTACGATGCTTCTGATGTCAGCCATCTGCTCTGATGATAGCGATATATTTTAGCAAGGTAATGTTTATCTATCTGGACGAGATATATATTCTTTACAAAGTAACTATCACATTTTAATGAGATGCTAAGCTGTTACAGCCTTGGATTACAAAGATTAACTCATAGTATCGTCGAATTCTGTAAAAAGCAGCTCATTAGTGGATAAAAGGCATGAGATCCCCCTGTATAGATGTCTCCTTTACTTAGTACCTGTATGAGATGAATCAATGAATAGTGGCAATTTTATAGTGGTATAATCAACGCCCAAATAACTACAAACCTTCCAAGACAAACGGCCCAATTGGGTCATCAATTTGGGGTGATTCAACCAGCTTGTTTGATTCAACTTGTTTGGCTGGAGGAGGATCAAGTTGGTTGAGTTGTTCAATTTGATCAGGGTCCAAAGTTTCAAGATGTAGCTGTGTTTTGCTTTGCTCAAGAGGTATGGGCTCAAGCTGTTGGTATTTTGGCTTGTTTTTCTCAAGGAGAAGGTAGGTGGTGCAATACCAAAACAACAAGATCCTACTTTGAGCTATCACTGTGTCCTGAATGCTAGACCCTCCAAGTGAGAAACGCTCAAGTGCCTGTCAAGTAAACAAGTCAAGAAGGTAAAATATGGCGACTAGGCATTAAAGCATAAAAATTGCAAAGCCATAAACTTCACATCTTAGCAAGTTCAACTAGTGCAAGTGCATATTGAACCCATTGGTAGTGGTGTTTCAGAAGAATATCTGTCTTGAAGCTTAACCGATTAATAGCATGTAAACTCTGGTGACGACATCCAGTTATACATCTTGGATTACTCTTTCACGCACCAGCAGTTATGAAACCAGAACATTAATTTGCAAAAGGAAACATTTCCTTAAAATACCAAAACGGAAAATGTAAAGTACTTGGGAAAGGATATCGAAAAGCACGTGAAAAACAAACAGATGAAGTTCCTACTTTCAGAATCATTAGGTATTTATCAAAAGGTGATTTCTAAGTGTCCATTCAGATTTTTATGGCACTAAAAGATATCCAAATTCTAGCTCTTCCTAAGAGGTACTCACTTAAGGTTTTGACCTCCCCGGAAGCCAATATCAGGAAACTTCTGTAACACACCATTGTTTACTTTCTAGATGAAACTAAGTTCTTATTCTATCACATTTAGGCAACAAACTGGCTCATTTGGCAGTTTGTGAGGGTCCTTTCAAAAGCCCCAATTTGTGTTGCTTAATAAGGGATATACCGGTGCCTCAGTAGGCAGAAATTTATTAAAATCAGAGCATAAACATCTACAAAATATTTGATTGCTTGAAATATTAAATGCTTAAGAAACATTGCACCTTTGGCCCTTTCGCTGATCTGACCATTCCCAAAAACACAAAAATGGCTCTTTTACGATTTATGTAGCAACGACTGTTCACTAGCCTTCTTTTTAATTTTCTCAGCAGAAACAGGGAATTCTATGTATACATATATACAAGCAAAAATAGTTTTTTACCTGTTCCCCAGTTTCAATGTCAAATGAATTCTGATGATCAAACAGAAGACCCTTGAATTCATTGATGCAAAGCCCTTGAAAGGCCCTGAAAGCATATTAAGAAAACAGAGGTCATACAGAAGGAAAGAAGAGGAACAGAACTGTTGGACCTAGTGCACATTCATAGCTTGGCAGGGTTTTGACTTTCTGAAGTACGAAAAATGAAAGGTATGCAAGGATTCATGCTTTTCCGCATATTCAATTACCAATTTCCAAGAAAAGAAAATGAATATATGAGAAAGATTAGAATATAATAAGTTACCATCGTATTAGAGAAACACGAGGAATCCATCGGAAGATAATTGGTGTATTGTCTGCATTGACGTAATATCCACCAAATACAATGAAAACTGTCATAAGGGAAGGTCCCACAGCCATCGCTGCTTCAGTGCTTGGAACCATTGCTCCCACAGTCAGACCCATAGCTGATGCTGCAAACGATTCTGCAGTCACAATCCCACAGAATTTTCCAAACCTAGAATAAAGAGTTCCAATCAGTAATTTGTAGGATAAAGATTTGTGATAAACAGAAATTAATTTAGTTCTGATACTGCAAACGATTCTGCAGTCACAATCCCACAGAACTTTCTAAACCTAGAATAAAGAGTTCCAACCAGTAATTTGTAAGACAGAGATTGTGATAAACAGAAAATAATTTAGTTGGACTTGTGACACACAGAAATTTGCCTGATAGACAACTCTAATAGAATTACGAAAAAGGAATTAAACAGAAGGTAAAGAGTCTAATCAGTAAAGGGCACAGCAATAAGATACAGGAATGTTAGCTCCCCTACACTCCACCCAAGATTACAGAGTCATGTTTCTATGTACATCTAGAAGAGGCCCTCTTGAATGCAAGCACGCCAAAGACGTATGTATCCAGCCAGACCAGGTAATCTTTTAAAAGGAAATTATTGGCCCAAGTCTTACTCTATTTCCAGTCTGAATAGTATCCAATATAACTGCTGTTCATTCAGTTAGTGTCCTTCCAAAAGTTTTGTCAGCTAGCATATATGAAGCAAGTGGAAGAAAATCATTTACCCGAAGAAACCCCAGTTTTGGTAATTGGGTGAGGGACCTATGACAGAAAGTTTTGAAAGATATCCACTGGCAGTCATGCAAATTGTAAATATGCTTTTCACCATCCTTATCCTCTTTTGTTACATTTTCATGGCTTCTTTCCAGAAACAAAGTAATACACGCATGCAATTTTTAACCAATTATTTCAATATTCAAGTGACTTTTTATCACAATTTCATTTACTAAAACCATGAATTTGCACTCAACCAATAATATTAACTAAATTTCATAAAGTTGCACACTATACAAGGTATCAGAAGCTAGAAAGGACCAACCTGGATAATGATGGATGAAGAAGAGCCATGGGATAGAGTACAGCACCAAACATCAATGGGAATGCTGCTCCAACAGGAATCTCAGCAATCAATTTAGAAAGCAGATAAGGGCCAAGTGCATAAGAACCCTTTGCACGCTCTCTATCTACTATTGCGCGTTCCTTGGGAAAAACACCCACAGTTTTTGTAAGAGCAGCCATTGCTGTATTTATGGCTGCAACCTGAGAAAGACCAAATACCACAAATGAATTTTAGACTCCTTGATTAAGAGACTTTGCTTTGAAGTTCACATTAATCATCACATGCTTAAGATTATTCTGAAATATGATCATCTACTTGGAAATTTATGTTCACAGACATAGTAGCCTACATCTGAGAATATATCAATTTGTCAACCATGCATTCTGAAAGAGTTAAGGGGCAACAAGTAATTAACTCGGAAACATTTTAGAAAAAAAAACAAACTATCCAAATGTTCTAATCAGTAGTACTAATCAACCCAAATGTTCTATTTGAGATGCATTCAACCACAAAACATCACTGTCCACGTTAAAAAGTAGGTGCAACTCTCCTTCCGATTAAGGCCATAACACATAATATAAGAAGTTAAAGAAGTAGATAAAGGAGAAAATACAAAACAAATGAAAATCAGAAACCAGTTCTTGGTTCTTTACAGCCATGTTGTGACAAAAGCAGATTTCAAAAGGTTCTAAGTGAAGCCGTTTGGCAGAAGGCAGGACTCATTACTACTTATTCATGTAAAAAGTGAGCATAAACTTGTGTTTATACAACTTAAAGTGTCTTCAACGTATTTTAAATGATAGGAAATTAAAAAATGTCAACTTTATTCATGTCATAAGCGTGCATAAACTTGTGTTTATACAATTTAAAGTGTCTTCAACATATTTTAAAATGATAGGAAATTAAAAAATGTCAACTTCCCAAGAATCACAACAATTTCGGATGAGAAGCAAAATAAGAATGCAGAAATAGTAAATGTGGAAAGAAATATTTAGACAATACAATAACACATTGCAAAAATGTGTTTCCATAATCAGAAATTTGTCATTTTCAATTAATCACAGATGAAAATAGTGCATTGAATTCACACAAGCATAATACATTCTATTCCAACCTTGAGTGCCATCTTTAATAGTCGTATTTGGTTTCAGTAAATAGCCAAAAATGTTTTTGGTGAGAACAATAAGTATAGGAATATTTAGTATTTCCCTGTAATGTATGTGTTATGAGAACCAATTGCTAGATTATTGTTTAAAGGAATAGTTGACACAACATACCTGCAGCAAACCCATCCTATCTTGTATTGATGTCTGTGATCTTCCCATCCTCCAGAAAACTGATCCAAAAATTATAGCTGATGCAATAGACATTCTGGCCCGAACTTTGTTAGTTGGTCCATCACGAGATGCCTATTTAATTGAAATTATGCAATACAATGAGGTTCAAAGCAAAGATACATCCTATGAAATAATAAAACATAAATGAAATATTGTCATCGCAGGCTTTACTTTACTTCATAGCATGCAGTTTGTCAAATCCAAATAGAAAGAAGCCATACTTTTGGTGACTTAATTGTCTAAAAGATTAGGCTATGGATGATAATGTTGCAGAAAGCTACACTGACAAAAGATAAACTAAATAAATGAGACAAGACTTTTATCTTCTTGCTATCCAAACACATAATCATCAGAAGAGTGACAGTTCAAAAACCAACTTGCATCCATGCACGTTTAAGAAGCAAGAAGAACTGTCTCCACCAAGCCCTTTTCCTTTTCACAACAGTTTTCTTGCGTAATTTCTGGCCACAATGAGCACCAACTCCTGCAGTAAGTGGAGTTGCACAAAGAACAGCTGGTGACTGTTCGGCAAATGACTCGACTAGAGCATCTATCCGTTTTTTAGAAGAATAGACACTTGCAGCAGAACTATAGTCAATGGATATGAGATCAGCCAAAAATTCAGCCGGATTAACATGATCTGGGCAATGATACCTGTTGAACGAACAAAAAGTATGGACTTAGTTACGTGGACTTTAGCATACATTTCCATGATGATAAAATTTACGCACCTCATCTGTTCCTGAAATGTAAAAGCTATAGCATTGGTGACAACAAGCATCATGAAGAACTTGGACTTTTATATAGATAGCTAAATAAGAAGGTAAAATATAAGGGGTGTATAGAAACAAAAAGGAGACAAAAGTTGTAAACAATACGAACAAAAATTCAGCAGTAAAACTAAGAGTCTTGGTCCTCGTGCACAAATATATGCAGAAACACACAACCATATCTAGATAGGCACATATTCAGATACAGATAGGTATGCAAAAATAGATCCACTGTCAGTAACAGTGAGCCAGCTGCGTATAGAAACCATTGGTAAGGCTGAAGTATATGTTGTTTGTTGCAGCACAATATTGGATTTTATGAATATTGGTCGCTTTAAACAGTGAAGTTCTTTGCATCTTCCATGGAAAACTTGTGCAAAAATTTTAAATTCCAATATGGAAACTTTTAACTCGAGACATCTTTAACCACATAAAACTGGCTTTGGTCTAAAGATTAAATAAATACAACTAAAAGCAGAAAGATTAGTTCGGCTATTAACACCATCTTTCACATGCTATTGGATGAATTCCCATGAGCCTGCTTTAACTTGTGCAATTCTAGGAGATTAAAAAGTACAAGTTCCACTTGCTGCTTAACAGTCAAGTCTCCAGGATGCTAGTAGAAAATGTACCAATATACGAAAAAAAGATACCACAAAGAAATCAATAAAATGAGCATCAAATATAGGATTCAGAAAATTAGTTGATGAAAGTTTCGTTGGGATAATGACCCAAAGTTTGAGAAGTAGAACAGTGGTTCATCATGTGCAGAACCAGCATAGATAAGTGCACCCTCTGTCAGCAGCACAATGTCATCAAATTTACTATATACAGAACTTCGAGGTTGATGTATAGAGCAAATAACAGTATGTCCGTCTTGCGCGAGTTGTCGGAGAGTTTCCATTACTCTCTCTGCCTGGAAAGCATCGAGTCCTGGAAAAAACCATTCATAATATTGTTATCTGCCGATCAAGAAACCTAACATATTCATTTCCTCTTGTACATAAATATCTATAATCACTACATGAAACATTCTGCATGTTTTCTGGGATTTGTTCTTTGGATTTTGTACTCAAACAAGGTATGTTTTCAAACTGGATGGTGCATTGATCATTTAGAAATCTAACAAAAAACAGAATGAAGCTGCTAGTACATCAAACAGGCAAATGTGTTGTGGGTTCATCAGCAAGTGTGACAGATGGGCTTGCCATAAATTCACATGCCAGTAATAAACGTTTCTTTCCACCACCAAGTCTAACCAAAAACAGAATGAAGCTGCTAGTACATCAAACAGGCAAACCTGTTGTGGGTTCATCAGCAAGTATAACGGATGGGCAAGTTCACATGCCAGTAAACTTTTCTTTTCACGACCAAGTAACAAAAACAGAATGAAGCTGGTAGGACATCAAGCAGACAAACCTGTTGTGGGTTCATCAGCAAATATAACAGATGGGCTTGCTATAAGTTCACATGCCAGTGATAAACGTTTCTTTTCACCACCACTTATTCCACGAACCTTTGCATCACCGACATTTGAATCAGCACAACTGACCTTTGAAGAAACAGAACAAACGCACACACAAAAAGATCAGAACACGACAACACTTGGATAAATTGACAAGAAGAGATTAAAAATGACTAGAAGACAGGATAGCGTTCCACCTTAAGTAGGACATCACGGGACATGAAAATAAAAGATTTTAGAAATGATTATAAGATCAACTCACAAATCAATTATGCTGACATGAAAGGGGTGCACTTATAAAATTGAATATTTTAACTGTATGAAAGACTTGTAACATTCAAGGTTCATCAAATTCACCCATACCAAGCCTAGCTTGAACAACAAATTGTTCACATATTCATCTCTCTCTTCAACTGAAGCAATCTCCGGAAGCTGAAGCTCAGCAGCTATTGAAAGTGTCTCCCTAACAGTAAGCTGAGAGAAGAAGAGATCTTCCTGTCTCACAAAAGCAAACCTGAAACAGACAGAACAATAAGCATCACAGACAAAACCGAAAAGACAGTAAATCCAAAGTGAATTTAAACTCCACATCATACACCCCGGAAGTACATACTTGTAGGCCTTCTTAGAACTAGGCCTCCCATTGACCTCCAAAAGACCTGATAAATGCAATCTAGGGGATGCCATCAACTGCCCCGCAAGAACATTGAGCAAAGTAGTTTTTCCTGATCCCGATGGGCCCATTATTGCAAGCAATCTCCCAGGTTTTGCTTCTCCACTCACATTCTTAAGCAAAAACC
>JANIJF010000209.1:18194111-18208768 GCA_024520955.1 Erythroxylum bequaertii | reverse complement strand
CAATTCAATTCAAAACATACTCCAACAATTTGCAATTCCATTCCAATTTCAATTCAATTCCAATTCAATTCAATTCAATTCCATTCAATTTAATTTAATTCCAATTCAATTCAATTCAATTCCAATTCAATTCAATTGAATTCATTTCAATTCAATTCCAATTCAATTCCATTCAATGCCAATGCCAATTCCAATTCCATTCAATTCCAATTCCAATTCCATTTCCATTCAACCAATTTTCAATCCAATTCTAATTCCAATTCCAAAATTAATTTTCAATCCAATTCACAAATTCAATTCCAATTCCAATTTCTAATTCCAAAATGCAAAATGCCAAAATCTAATTCCAACTCCAACATTTTCAATTCCAAGTACCACAGATTCCAAATTAAATTGCCAATTCCAAATTAATTTTCAATGCAATTCCAAATTTTATTCCAATTCCAAGTACCACAGATTCCAAATTAAATTTCCAATTCCAAAATGCTCAAATTTCCACTTCCAATTTCCAATTCAAAAATGCTAAAATCCAATACCAACATTCAATTTCAAACTTCCAATTTCGGTTGACACTTGATAACTCACAAATCACACCAATGACCAATCCCAAATCACAATTTCGGTTGAACCGAAATCCTCCACAACTCCAACATTTTCATCAACCGATACCCAATCCTCCACAGTCCACACACAACTCCAGCATTTCCAATCCACAACAAAAAATAAAATTCCATTTACCAATTACCAGTGAAAAACACACAACCAAAATTTTTTTGAAGGACGTCGGGTTTGGGTCACTGGCACAAGACTATCGGCGGTGTTGCGACTTGCGAGTTGCAACTAGGGTCTTCGGTGTGCCGACGACTAGGAGGGAGGAGCAAATCTGAGGAGAGAGGACCGGAGGAGGGAGGAGCAGATCCGAGGACGGCGAGACCAGATCCGAGGAGGGAGGAGGGAGGACCGGAGGAGGGAGGAGGAGATCCGACGACGGCGAGACCAGATCCGAGGAGGGAGGAGCAGCGACGACGAGAGGGAGGACCGGAGGAGCAGCGGCGACAAGAGGGAGGAGAAACCGAAGAAGAGAGAAGAAGCAGAAGGTCGGGACTTGGGCAAGGGGGTAGATTTTTAGGTAAATTTCTTTTTTTTGCAATTTGGTCCCTGGGGATTTCAAATTTTTCCGAAATGATCCCGAAAATACCGGAATTGTTGGTACCAGCCGGTACCCACCGGAATTTTCGACCGGTATTTTGATAGCCGTACCGGTACCGACCGGTACGGTACGGTATCCATATCCTTGGTTTATATTGATTAAACATGAAAATATTAAAGGATTTATATATGGTAAGTGTTAACTATTCAAATAGTTAATTTTAGTCATTTTGATGATAATTGACCTAAGCTCAATTATTATTAGTGGACTCTACACTCTGCCCATATTAAAAAATTTAATATAGTATCAAAGCAAGTTTGGTTCAGATTATTAATTTCTCGATTGTCTATTTGAAAGTTCAATCTTAGTGGCTCAGTCTAGTTACCGCTGCGTTTATTTCAAGTGACAACTAGATGTCCAACCTCAGTTGCACTTGAGGGGGGTGTTAGAGTATCATATATTTACTAAACATGAAATATTAAAGAGTTTATAAGTGGTAAGACTCAACTATCAAAATGACTAGTTCTAGTCATTTTGACAATAATTAACCCAAGCTTAATTATTATTAATGAGCCCTATACTTTGTTCATATTAAAAAATAAAATAAAACCTGCTGACCTAAAACTGATCATTGAATAACTTTTCACCTATAAGTCTGTGTTGTAAGCGTGTTAATAGAAGCCTTTAATTTGGTCAGCCAACATAATGATGTGGTCGAATAATGTGCTTAGTGATAAGAAGTGGATTATCGAAGCTTGCAGTTCTTCATTGGTTTGTTGTCGGGGGAAAAAAATCTAGATATATATGGTCATCTTAATTTATAGGTTAGCATGTTTGCTGGGAGGCCTGAGAATTATGAGCAAGTCCTTTTCAAACGAAATTTCTAGTTGACGAAGTCCATCAATTATTGATAGATATCGATCCTATCTCGTTTCCAATTTTCTGGAGGACTTGGCTGATTTTCTGGTGAACAATTGTCCAGTTTAAAAATATTCTAGACATGCCATAACAAAAGATAAAAGAGATGAAAATCATATTTCATGATTTCAGGGAAGACTAGCGGTAAAATTTCAAACTATGTTGGTGACAACTAGTATCAATACACATTGAATCTGCAACCGAAATGCATAATTTAGAAAATGACATGTAAAGATTAATAATGGAGGCTAAAGAAATAGTCCCAACTACCCGAGCAGCTCTCAAGTGGACACCATACTGAGGAGACTTCACATGAGATTGGCATACAGGAAAGGTTATACTTAGCTAATCATGGAGACTGTTGGTTCCATCGATCACCTAAAATTCATAAGGGGTTTGATCCTATCCTGGTTCCATCGATCACCTAAAATTCATAAGGGGTTTGATCCTATCCTGTTTCCATCGATCACCTAAAATTCATAAGGGGTTTGATCCTATCCTATCCCTCATGAATCAAAATAAGACTTGTTCAAAGTTTACATAAATGTTGTTGGTGTAAATATAACTAGGACAATATTGAATTACAAATTTACAACTTTACTCAACATTAATAGTCAGAAAATAATGAAAGCACTATAGATAAGGATGCATCCACAAATATAAAAATTGAAATATTTTCATATTATCTATGACATACACAAAAGATAGATGTCTAGACAGAATTTTAAATTACTTATAATGTTCTCTATAAGTATGTTGAATTATATCATATGCCAAGTCTTTTTAAGTACTTTTATAAAAACTAGTATAGTACTATTATTAGGCTAATATTAGTATTTGCCAATATTAATAAAAAAAGCACTAACCCAACAAAAAGAATAATTATATATTAAGTTTGATTTAATAAGTTTAATACAATTTTATATCGTCGGATTTTAAATCAATGGCCTAATATTTAGAAAAATTTATAATTTTTTAACGATAAATAAACTATCAATAAGAATCTAAATAAAAATCAAACCTAATAAAAATGATTGCATAAATATTATAAAATTTTAAATCTAAATACTTAATATATTTTACAAGAAGTTCTTTGAATTCATTTTATATAACTTTTAATATAAACTCTATATCTATAATATTTATGTTTCTTAATTAAATTCTATATTTGACTCAAAGGAGTTGTATAAAAACTATACAATTTATGTTTAACTAAATATTAAAAAAAAATATTTACCAAATTTTTTTAAAATTATATATATATATATATGAATTTTGATATTAATATTAAATTTTGAAAAACTTTATTACATAAATATTTTGAATTTTATATCTCAATGGTATAAATCTTGCTTAATATAATATTATAATCATGATTCTGTCATATTTTTCAATTTGTTATTACGATGAAGGTTAAAAACTTTATACATTAGAACATTGATTTCAATATTAGTTTTCAAATATTCTATTTCATTTTGAATATACAGAACACATTGTTTCATTTTGAAAATCTAAATGATGGGTTGATTCACATAAGCATTTTATTTATTTTTTAAATCTCCTTATTTGACTTTATATTGAAAAACTGTATACAGATATGTCAACATAATTTATACATACACTACAGTGAAAAGTAATATAATTTAAAAGCATTTATTATATCCCCAAGTCAAGACAATACTCTAAGCTTCCTTCACCATCAAATGATAATGCTATTTACAAACCTTGGACTTTGTTACGCAGTCTATAACATGAAATCCGATCCCTAGAGTTAAAAATATCTTGCAATGGATTGAGATGGATTTCGTCAACCGCTATTTGGCTTGGACTCTTTATTTACTTGGCGAATATTCTTTAAGAAAAGTTATATTGTACATATTTTTTTAATTATATGTTTATAAAAAGATTATTTTTATGATTTAAATATGTGATCTCATAGTTTTTTAAAAAAAAAAGTGAAAGAAAGAACTTGCAGGCTACAACTAAGAACCGCGTACTAAAGTGAAATCATTGACAGCTTAGAGCTAAACGAGCCGAAGAAGCTTGACAGCTTAGAGCTAAACGAGTCGAAGAAGCTGGAAATCCTAAATTTTCATCCTTCCAAAAGCAGGTGGGTTCCACATATTAACTATGTGTGTAATTGAAGTTTGAACTCATCTTGTTCAAAACCAGCTATCCCTATCAGTAGAGCAAAATAAAAATAGTTAGGTTAGGTATATCGAGAACCTATATGAAGATCATGCTTGTAGTTGTAGGATCTATTACCTTTATGGGCTCATAGAAAGATTGCAATAATTGGAGAGGTCTCATAATAATTAATCAAATGTGCAAGTACACATACCCTTTGTGGTGATCCTTTTCATGCCAATGAGCATCAAACTGGTAGCACGTCAGTAATGATGGCTCAAACGTATTTCTGCCACAAGTCTTCCTTAGCTTAACTCCACTCGTATGACTAATGTTTTTGGTCTTAAAGCTTAATCAACTACAATCCAATATTCAAATTCCCTAATAAATTCTAAGGTTGATAAGTAGGTGTGTTTCGTGTTTATATCTTCAGAATTACAAGCAAATAGACTTGAGTTCTTAAAAATACTTCATTCAACGCGCAGAATGCATAATATTACAAAAAATTAAAATTAAAATTAAAACCCTAACTCGACTCCTTTCGGCAATATACTAGAATTATTATCTTTTCTTGGGGCGAAAGAAATCGGCAGCTTCTAATTAGCCTGTAAAACAAGCAATAGAACTACGAATATGATATATCATTTTAGGTGAATAAATTTTGTTTTTTCGCCTTGGGATCCAGGTAAGCAATAATCAAGTGGCTGTCTTTGCATAAGTGAAGAAATAGAAGCGCATGATTTGGGGGCATAAGTCGCTTTCTTAGTCTATGTTTTATTATTTTGGAGGGACGCAACTTGCACCAACACGGTTCCTCTTCTAAATCATTCATTATGCATATAATATTTTTAACTCTTTATAAATACACCAACTTCGATTCATACACTACCATCCTTAATTAGACACTCTCCGGCATATAGATCCCTCTCTCTCTCACACACAAACACAACACAAAAACATGGGTGCTCTGGACTCCTTCTCGGATTTCCTCTCTGACTTGTTTATAGTTACAAGGAAAAAGATCAGAAAGAGAAAACCAATGCAGGTACTTCTATATATCTATGTTTGCTGTGCTAATTACCTGACTAGTGAATGCTTCTCTCAACTTCTTTTCCTTCTCCTTTTCCCAGACAGTTGAGATCAAAGTGAAAATGGACTGTGAAGGCTGTGAAAGAAAAGTAAAAAATGCTGTGTCCTCCATGAGAGGTACAACCTTGAATCCGTCCGTCCTTTACTTACTTTTTATTATAGCGTTTGTTAATTTTTTCTGAAACAACAAAACTTCCACAACATAAAGATGCTTCACCCGTTTTTCTTTTTGAATAAGCCTAAAGTCCATGAAAATTTTTATTCTTGACATGATTGAAATAAATTTGTTTGCCTATTAACCCGACCATTGGTCCTTTCTGTACTACCTTCTGCGCTTTCTTTTCCCTGTGGATTGGACGTTGGTAACCAAAAGACATGCAAGATATGCGTACAGATTGCATATAAAACTAGAACAAGGTAAGAATAAATAAGAGTGAGAAATAGCAGTCAAAACAATAACTGAACTTCTGAGCTTCCTCTTACGGGAAACTGCGTGAGACATAGCAAGTGTTCACTCTGTCCTCTTTGCAGTACTCGTAAAAATTGAAAGAGGTTCGCTACTTTCAGTCTCAGATACCCTTTAGTGTGTGGCTGTCTTCATGAGTTCATGTAATCAAAATCGAAAGCAAAGCTTTCGCAAACTTGACGCCCAAACAAAATTATTCCTTTTGACATACGAAATTTAAGTGCTTCACTCAAGTTTCAATTTTTAGTGAAAGAACAGATTTTTTTAATATCTCTTATCACGAACTAGTGTAAAGACGTATACATACTTACACACATATATATACATATATAGATAAACACTTCTACTGGGACATGTTAATTCTTGTTACTTATGATTCTCTAAAGTACTACTATTACAAGTCCTGTTCGTAGAAAGGGACATCAATCATATCCTAATCATTAATTTACATACATAACTGATACAATAAATGCCACAAATCAAACATATCTTCATAGCTAAAGGTTGTAAATGAACCAGGTAGCTTCCATTAAAACTAGCCAATTCGCAGTTACAACAGATGAACCACAACTCAAACGCTAATTATTATCTATGCATGACCTGTTTTCTCATTCTCCTTCTCTTTTTTTTTGTAGGTGTGAGATCAGTTGAGGTCATCAGAAAACAAAGTCGAGTAAAAGTTACCGGATACGTAGAGCCAAACAAGGTCTTAAACAAAATAAAGAGGACAGGAAAAAGAGCAGAGTTCTGGCCCTACGTGGAATATAACTTGGTATCCTACCCTTATGTAGCTGGTGCCTATGATAAGAAGGCACCAGCAGGTTATGTTAGGAACGTTTATCAAGCTCTGCCTAGCCCAAACGCGACCGACGAGAGGCTCGCTACAATGTTTAGCGACGAAAACCCAAATGCATGTTCCATCATGTAGAATATTTTTGTAGTAAGATGAGCAAATATATGTAGTTTGTCGTTTTTACACCTTGTTATATAAATATAGTTGAATTTAGTAAGATATTTGTAGTCCCTTCTCTCCTGCGGAGTTTTGTTTGTCACTTGTATGGTTGCCTAGATACGCCTTTTGTATTTTGGTTGCAGATAATTATGAAATGAACCTTATAGAGGTCATTACGTCATAGATATATTGCAGGTTTTTTATTTCTAATTATCTGGAAATTTGTACGAGTAAAATTTGTTTGTTATGTCTAAAAATTATAAAGATTCAGCAGGAATCCGCATTCAGGTAAAAGTGCAGATGTTCCGGCTTTAATAATCTTAATTAGTCACTTCAATCATGAAGTCATAAGGTTGGATGATCACGATTAGAGCTGCATAATTTATGTATAAACAGATTACTTTATCGTATTTGTGGCTAAATAATTGAATGGTTTTGAAAAAGAATGATGATATAACTGAGATGTTCCAGTGGACTGACTTATCCAAGAATATAAGTATACATTTATTATGTTACTTAGTGGTTTTAATTAACCATTAGTAGAATAAAGTGATGCACAAGAAAAAGGTCCTGAGGTACCGATTCCTTTACCAGTGATCTTAAAGCCATATTGTGTACTTATTACAAGTCTAACGGAAACGTTTGGTGTTATTATGTTCTAAGATCTTAACTAAAATCTAAGACTTTTGATATACATTTTGATGGAACCTTATCTGTTGAGTGTTCAGTCTATTTTGTGACTCTTTGTAATCATCTACACATTTATGGTTCATAGAAATAACGAATAAGCGAAGATAAGACAAATGACAGTAGAATCAAGCTTTTCTAGAAAGACACGGTCGTGTAGGTTGTTCCACACCTGTATCCTTTACATATACAATCGTGTGAATCAACCGTGCAAGTCTCTAGAACCGTAAGCTGAAGGACGTGAAGGGTGAAAACATACACAGTCTTGTATACGCCCGTGTTCATAACATACACAGATGTGCATGACAACTGTGTAATTATCGTGTATGTAACTATTTATGGTGCAGAAAAAATCATTTTGAAATATAAAAAAGAAAAAGGCGTAGGTTTAATCATTAAGTGAAGTCAAAATATTAGAAAAAAAAGTGAGGAAAAACATAGACGGAGCAAGTAGAAGAGTATTCTCATCCTTCTTTTATTGTTTTTGGGATGGTTTTAGAGTTTTTTATTGATACATCAACTTTGGTTTCAATCCTAAAATTTAGTGAAACAACTTGTAGTTGTGGGTTGAGATATTGTTTTGAGTAAATGTTAGCTGCTAAAGGTAAACTTTATAAATCTTTATTTGAATTTTGTGGATTTGCTCGTCGATTTGGCATGTAATTTTTTTCTATACACTGGAGGGTTTTTTATATAAATCTTGATGTTTGCTTCGTTATTATGTTTCTTATTCTTATACTGATTTACTATTTAAAGTTGAAGAGTTTTTTGTTGTTGATCTTTGGTTGATCTTTTAGAGAGTTGTGTTATTGACTCCCAACAAGTAGTATCAGAGTCATCATGATGGAAGGTGCAAACAACTTTATGGTTAAGTTGACGTCAACAAATTGCTCTATTTGAAGCCTATGATGGAGGACCGGACGTCAACAAATTGCTCTATTTGAAGGCTTATGATGGAGGACCTTCTGTACTGCAAGGATCTCTTTGATCCTATTGATATGGAAAAAGGTGTAAAAAATGATATTCCTTCAAAACCTAAGAAGATGTTAGATAGAGAATAAGAAAAGATGAAGCAGAAAATTATGGTCACGATTCGATAATGAATTGATATCAGTATATTCAAACATGTGTCTCAAGAAACAGACCCTTTTGAGTTATGAAAAAAGATAAAAGGTTTCTATAAAAGGAAGACTACCCATAACAAGGCCTCTCTGATCAAAAGGATAGTAAACTTAAAGCTGAAAGCTGAAAAATCTGTGTCGGAGCATTTGAGTGATTTCCAACATATAATCAAAAAACTTACAACAATGAAAATCATTCTTGATAATGAGCTTCAAGCATTGTTCTTATGGAGTTTGTTATCGGATAGCTGAGAGACATTGGTCGTGAAAATTAGCAATTTAGCTTCTGAAGGTGTGCTTTTTTTGGATGTAATAAAAGAAAGTATGTTGAATGAAGAAATCAAAAGAAAAGAGATGAAAGTTGACAATGTGTAGGCTTTCATAGCAGAAAGCAAAGAAAGGAGCAAAAGTAGAGGTCTCAAAGAATGTAGCAAGTCTAAGAATCGATCGAAGTCTAGAGGTAACAAAGAGGTAAAGACATGTCACTATTGCGATAAGTCAAGACATATTAAGAGGTTCTGCTATAAATGGAAGAGGGATCAGGAAAAATACAAGATCATCACAATAATAGAGATGATAAATATAGTCGTAACTACTATAAGCATGGATGATAAGGTGTCCCTAGTTTTTGACAAAAGTGAATGCCTCTATGTCAATGATTCGGGTTCTGAGTGGTTGATTGACATGAGAGCTTCATATAATTGTATTCCAAAAGTGGGTTACTTCTCAAAATACAAGAGTGAAGATTTTGGAAGCGTAAAGATAAGAAAATAAGTTCCACTAAGATTATTGGTATGGGTGATATTTGAATCCAAATAAACGTTGGATGCTTGTTGACCTTGAGAGATGTACAACCCATCCTCGAATTAAGACTAAATTTGTTATCGATAAATGTTTTAGATCAAGAAGGATTCTAGCACACTTTTGGTGATAAGAAGTGAAAACTGTATAAGGGAGCAATGACAGTTGCTAAAGGAGAGTTATATTGCATATTGTACAAGACACATTTAAAATTATGTGATGGTAGATAAGTATACACAGTTGAAGAGGAATCTTCTCCAAAATGGCATCGACAATTAAGGCATATAAGTTAGAAATGATTAAATTTACTAGTTAGTAAATCCCTTATCCCAATCAAAAACATCCTACCACTTAATCCTTGTGATCATTTCTTGACAAGAAAGTAGTATAGAGTCTCTTTCAATAGAAGATCTATAAGGAAGATGGAGATATTGGAGATGATGCATTCAAATGTTTGTGGCCCAATTAAAGAGGAGTCTTTGGAAGGTAAAAAATATTTTATTAGATTTATTGATGATGCTTCGAATAAGACTTGGGTATACATGTTGAAATCAAAGATTCAAATTTTTGAAACTTTCCAGAAATTTAATACCATAGTAGAAAGGAAGCTGAAGTTTCTGCAAATAGATAATGAAGGTGAGTATACTTTCAAGGGGTTTGAAGATTACTGTACATCACATGACATTATACTAGATAAAACCAAACCTAGGACTCCATAACATAATGGTGTTACTGAGAGGATGAACAAAACAATTGTGGAGAAGGTTTGATACATGCTCAGAATGTCCAAGTTGATGAAGACATTTTAGGGTGAAGCGGTTAGAATTGCAGTTTATTAATCAATCAAGCTCTATAAGTTTCCTTGAATTTTGAGACTTTGGAGAGAGCATAAATAGGTAAAGATTTCACATATCATCATCTAAGAGTGTTTAACTGCAAGGTATTTAAACACATCCTTAAGGATCAAAGACAAAAGTTTAATAGTACTTTGCATTTTTTTTGGCTATTGTGATGATTAGCTTGGCTTCAAACTCTATCACCTAGAGAAGTTTAAAATGGTCAGGAGTATAAATTTGGTATTCCAAAAGCATAAGAGAGGTATTGATCTTCTAAGAGGAGATAAGGTTACTCACAGCAGCTCATCTTATGATGTTGTTAATTATTCTCTAATTTCTACCACTATTGAGGAATGTACAAGTGAAGAAGATGAAGTATGTGACCAAACACAGGTTGTACAAACACAGGTTGATAGTGATCAGGTACAACCTGGTAATGATGAGATATAAGAACCACACCCAAATAATGCTGAAGTTAAAATCATTAAGGATAATAAGCAAGGGGAGCAATTGGATCCAACAGCTAATAATATATAGCTTCGAAGTTCAACAAGGGAGAAAAGGCCTTTTATAAGATATTCGAGTTCAGAATATCTGTTGGTTACTGCTGAAAGGGAGTTTGAGAATGTTCAAGAGATTGCATCATCTGAAGAAAAAGATCTCTGACTCACAGCCATGTAGGAAAAGATGAATTCTCTAAAAAAGAATGATATATATGAGCTTGGGAAGCTTCCAAAAGGAAAAAAAAGTACTGAAAAATAAATAGGTTCAAGAAAGATGGTGATAAGCCAGTGAAGCATAAGGTAAGGCTAGTGGTGAAAGGGTTCAGTCAAAGGAAGGGTATAGATTTTGATAAAAATGTTCTCATAATGGTTAATATGACCTCAATTTTGAATAGTATTGGATTTGACTACTCGTTTGGATCTTAATCTTGAGCAGTTGGATGTTAAAACAACCTTCTTGCGTAGAGATTTGGAAGAGAACATATACATGGAGCAACTAGAAGGTTTCAAAGCTAAAGGCAAGGAGAATCTAGTTTGTAAGTTGAAGAAAAGCTTATATCGGTTAAACAAGCTCTAAGGTAGTGGTATTAGAAGTTCGATGGCTTTATATTGGGTTATAGTGACAAGCAAACATATGTCGATCCTTGTATGTATTTCAAGAAATTCACAAGTGAGAACTTCATTATTCTTCTTCTATATGTTGATGATATGCTGATTGTGGGTCAAGATATTGGAAGAATGCAAAAATTGAAGGAGGATTTATCTAAATATTTTGATAGAAAAGATTTAGAAACTGTAAAGCAGATTTTAGGCATGGAAATACGTCGGGACAATAAAAGTAGGAAACTTTAATTGATACAGGAAGGATATATTATACGGGTATTAGAAAGGATCAATATAAAGTATGTCAAACTAGTTAGCGCGCCACTGCACCTCACTTCAAGCTGAGTAAGCATGTATGTCCCTTAATAGAGAAGGAGAAAGATGAGATGTCTTCTGGTTCATACTCATGTGTAGTAGGATCTCTTATGTATGTAATGGTGTATACAAGGCCAGATATTGCATAAGTTGTTGGGTTACTATGTAGATACTTATTTAATCCAGGAAAGGTTCACTAAGAAGTAGTAAAATGAATTTTGAGATACTTCAGAGGTATGTCAAAGTGGAGTTTGTGTTTTAGTGATGATGAACTAATTCTAAAAGGTTATATGGATCCAAATATAGTTGGAGATCTTGATGGAAGAAAATGTACTTCAGGTTTTCTATTCAAGTTTGCAGGGAGCCATTTCATGACAATTTAAGCAACAAAAGTGTGTGCCTTTATGTACGATTGAAGCAGAGCATGTAGTTACAATAAAAGCTGGTAAGGGGATGCTCTAGTTGAAAAGATTCTTTCGAGAGTTGGATGTGAAGCAAGAAGACTATATAGTATTTTGTGATAGTCACAAAATACTATTAAATTGAGCAAAAATACTATATATTATTCCCTCACAAAGCACTTATATGTCAGATATTATTAGTTGAGATCCATGATTAAGAAGCAACAATTGACATTGAATAAGATTTATATGGACATTAATGATGTTGATATGTTGACTAAAGCGGTTCCCATAAGCAAGCATAAGCTTTATGATAAGCTTGTTGGGTTAGGATGTCTTTCAAGTAGATGTTGAATCATAATGTGTCTTCCCCATAATTGGGTTGAATCAAGGTTTTCTGGATAGATAAGATCGTATAGGATAGTACACACTTGTATCCTTTACTTATATGGCCGTGTGGATCAATCGTGTAAGTCTCTAGAATCAAGTGCTGAAAGACTTGAAAAGCGAGAATAAATTGTGTACACGCCTGTGTTCATAACATAAACGACCGTAAGTGACTACCGTGTAACTCTCTTTAACTATGTATATCTACAACTTAGGCGGTGCTAGAAGAGACAGAGTCATTTATACGACCGCATATATAACCATGTAATATGTTAAAAAACCTATTTTGAAATATAAAAGAGAAAAAGATATAAGTGTAATTATTCCAAAACATAAAAAGTAAGAAAAAACAAAGAGAGAGTAAGTAGAAAAGTATTCTCATCTTTTGGATTTGGTTGAGAGTTTGTTGATTGATACATCAGCTTTGCTTTCAATCTTGAAACTTGGTGAAACAACTTGTAAGAATGAGGTGAGATAATGTTTCGAGCAAGGGTCAATTGTTTAGGATTAAACTTTGTAAATCCTTATTTGAATTTAGTGAATTTACTTGTGGGTTTGGCCTGTGATTTTTTCCTCCGTATTGGATTATTTTCCAAATAAATCTTGGCGTTTGCTTCGTTATTAAGTTTCTTATTCTCATACTGATTTGCTAGTTAAAGTTTAAGAGTGTTTTATTATTAATCTTTTAAAGAGTTGTATTATTGACTCCCTATATTATCATGAACTAAAAATTAGCATATATTGAGATTAATGAGCCTTAAAGTTGATTTGGGCATACAAATTAAAAAGAAATTACCATATCAGAAATTCATCCTTAGAGATTAATTTAAAATTCATCTACGTATTTAGGTAAATAGTGACTCATTAAAATGCCTTAGAGCAACTTTACCGACCCTGAGCTAATTTTCAATTCATTTTATGGCAGTTATAGGAATTGGCCAACTAGGGGTTTGCATTATACATATTTATGCAATTTGCCTTTACTTTATAATCTACAGCATCAAGGATTTTAGGGTTAATTATTAAAAAAAATCCAAACTTTCATTAAATTTTCAATTATAGCTCGAACTTTAAAAAGTAATAATAAAATACCCAAATTTTTAATTTTTTTCAATTCTATCCCAAACTTCAAAAAGTAGCAATAAAATGCTTAAACTTTCAATTTTCTTCAATTCTAGCCTGATGTTATCTGTTATTCTCTCGATGCCCTCACCTCTTTATTTTCTATTTATTCTTCTGACGCCCCAAACTACTATCGCATTACAACGTACTGCACCCGTAAGCTCTTCGTTTCCAGTTTGTTTTCCTGGCCCTTAATGTAAGGGCATCGGGGCTGCTTAATCTGAAAATTGAAGTGTGAGGGTGTCGAGAGAAAAAAACTGAAAACGAAGGAAAAAACTAAAATCAAAAGGTAAGATCGTCGGGGCTGCGTAATATGATTTAATTCATTTTTAAACAATGACATTTTTAATTATGTGACTAAACGACGTCATTTCATTAATCTTCATTTATTGTGTTAATTTTGGATGATGTGTATTAATAGTTAAGGTTTCTTAAACATGTGGTGAACTATGTCAGCAAACTTAACGAAAACACTAACGGCGGGCTAGAATTGAAAAAAATTGAAAGTTTGAGCATTTTATTGCTACTTTTTGAAGTTTGGGCTAGAATTGAGAAAAATTGAAAGTTTTGGCATTTTATTGCTACTTTTTAAAGTTCAACATATAATTGCAAGATTTTAAGTACTTACAATTCACTATGGTCACATATTTATAGAAACTATTCCAATATAACTTAAGAGGTTTGACGTGATTTGATATGGATTGTAATATTCACTACAAGAAATCAGTAGTTTACCGACGTACTATACGGTCAGTAAACTATGAAAACAAAGACGGACAAAATTGTCGGTAAAAAGACCATAGTTAAATATACCGACGGTTTTATTCCGTCGGTAATTTACCAACGACCAAAAGCATATTACCAACGGTATAAATTACGTTGGTAAATATTACCAACGAATAAATGTAACATCCCGCTTCCGTAGAACGGGTGCTAGTGTACATGCCTTTATGGCTTGCCTGGACAACTAATTACTGAACTGACTGATTGGATAACTGCACTGAGATAAGCATATTGTTATATGGTACTGATAAATTTCTTGAGTTATTGGGTGACAAAGGACTGACAATTGGAGTGAAAATTAAATGAGAGCCAAGTGTCCTGAATGCATTGAATGCCTTTGTCTTTATGCGTGCTGTTTCCGACGCATAACTTTTGACTCAGCTTTAAAAGGAGTTT
>JANIJF010000209.1:18177914-18188463 GCA_024520955.1 Erythroxylum bequaertii | reverse complement strand
GCAATGGGTCTCTTACTCAATTTTGCAAAGGTAAATCTGGATTATGACAGGGGGATCCTTTATCACCTTTCCTCTTCATTATTTGTATGGAAGGGTTTTCAAGGAATTTAAGACTTACTACAGAAAACTCTCCTCAGTTCAAATATCAATGGCGATGTCAGGGTCTTAAGCTTAACCATCTTCTCTTTGCGGACGATCTTTTAATGTTCAGTCATAGGGATCTGCTTTCAGCTCAGCTTTTGCTAGACTCCTTGCATACTTTCTCTATGTTTTCTGGTATGGAGATGAACAAATCCAAAAGTCAGTTTTACTTATCCCCTGATGTTAGTCATTTGAGTCGTAGGATGAACCTGGTGTTAGGTCTTTAGCAAGGTTCTCTTCCTTTTAGGTATCTTGGTGTTCCTCTCATTACAGGTCGTCTCTCTAGAAGGGATTGTGCTTCTCTTCTTGATAGAATTGATAATTGGATCAATCGTTGGACCCATAAGGGCCTCTCTTATGCAGGTAGACTTCAATTGATTATCTCAGTACTCTCCTCCTTCCATGTCTACTGGTCCTCACACCTAATTCTTCCCTCTTCCATCCTTAAGGACATTGAGGCTAAGCTTAGGACCTTTTTATGGGCAGGGAAAGTAGGTTCTTACTCTTAGGCAAGGGTGAAATGGAGTGATATTTGTCGTCCTAAAAAGGAAGGGGGCTTAGGAGTAAAACACTTGACTACTTGGAATCGAGTGCTATTAGGCAAATAGATCAGGTTTTTGTTTGAAGATAGGGAAGCTCTTTGGGTCAGGTGGGTTCATACCATAATATTGCGAAGGCATAATTTTTGGAGTGCTCAGCCTACCTATAATAGTTCTTGGAGTTGGAGAAAGATTTTAACAGTCCAGGACAAGTTGTGTCATCAATTTAGATTTAGGAATGGAAATGGTATGTCTACTATTTTCTGGCAGGATCCTTGGCACCCGCGTGATATTCTGAACTCCTTGTCTACATCGAGAGAGATTAATGGATCGAAGCTCCCACTCATAACACATGTTTCTAATGTGATCATTAATGATACCTGGAGCTGGAGTGAGGTATCCGTGGACCTTCTTAGATATCTGGCTCCTCCATCTTATTTCCCCAATAGCTCCTTACCAGACTGTTTGGAATGGTTAGCTAGCCCTACCAAGCGTTTTACCAATGTGTCAGCCTACCAATTGTTGCATACACCTTTACCGGTTGTCCCTTGGTATAAACTGGTCTGGTCCAAATACAGTAAACCTCAATGTTCCTTTACCTTATGGCTTGTTTTCCTGCAGAAGCTTCCAACCCAGGACAAGCTTACATTCCTCTATATTCCTAACCACTATTCCCTGTGCCTTTCAGCAAATGAATCCATAGACCACTTATTTTTTGACTGCCCCTTCTCTAAAACTATTTGGGACCATTGTCTTTCTCATTTCAACTTGCCCACTTTCAACCACTCTAATCTTTCAACTATCCTTTCCTGGTTCTTAGCTATTTCCAGTACCAGAGTTTCAGTCATCACTTACTTCCCTCTACTGCTTTCCACCACTATTTACCACATATGGACTGAACGAAATGCCAGAACTTTCAAGAATGAAGCCTTGGCTGAGGAGAGAGTGCTTTCTGGAGTAATCTCCCACGTTAGGGAACTTCTTAGCCTATACACTGAGAGGAGGTAATTTAGATATTACTTTCCTTATTTTGTAGGTTAATTGCTCAGTTTCTTCCAGGTTACAGCTTTCGAAGTTCTCTTTGGATTGTCCATGCTTGGCATGCCAACCCTACGAGGTGTAGCACAGTTATTTCTTAGCGGCAGTTTTCTTTTTGGCCATTTCGGGGCCATGGTTGTTTATGGTTGCCTCGGGTTCTCCTTGGCTTGCTAACTATGGCTTTGAAATTTCTTAGTTAGGTTTTCCACTTGGGTCATGTATACTTGGGTTTAATTTGGCTAAGTTTCTTGGTATTTATGCTGTTGATTGGGTATCGGGTTGCTTCTTCCATAACTACTGAGTTCCTTAGTTTATTTTGGTTTGCTCTAAGGCTAGTTGCTAACTTTAGCTGGATGAGCCTTTTGTGGCATAGTTTGTGAACTCTTTGTACATATTTTGATCATTTATTTATTTTTCTAATTTACCAAAAAAAGATTTATATGATAGCCAAATTTCAATCTAGATTAGCAGTGAGATGTGGGATGTAAAATCCATAAATGTAAAACTCATGTACCAATTTGTGATTATATCTCATAATACTTTCACAAGTTTAGAGTGACATGACTCACATATTGAAAAAGAAGAAGAAGGAAACTCATAGTGATTATTGTTAATTTGTACACTGTATCACTTACAAAAACGTTAAATGATCACTAGGACTTTCATTTTTTTCTCGGAGGAGACGCAATTGCAGACCGACTGTACTAATGATTGAGAACTCAACAAAACGTCATCGTGTCTATGCACTAGCGAACTAAGAACTAGTAGAAATGCGACAACGAGATGCATAGAGACCCTTTTGTAACAATCAGCGAAAGGAGTCATTGGCCCTTGATTTCAACCATATCCTTATTGTGAAAACGATATGGAGAACATATATTGTGTTAAATAATTACATATTGTCTTAAATAATATGTAATTAGTGTTCAGTGGACAGGCAATTTCGGTGCTAAAGATAATTAAGTTGACGCAAAAATCTATATAATATTCATACAAATACAATGAAATCTTGTCAGAATAACTATAGTGGGTAGGTCGGACAAGGGCTAGCACTATCGGAGTAAAGTTTCTTCAAAAAGAGAGACAGTCTTCATGATTTATTTGATTGATCAGCAGTCTACTCTCCAATCCATTTTCAATTTGATGTTGGCCACCACTTTATTGAACATCATCTAAATATGTATTGGAATTGTAAGATTTGCATTTGATATGCTTGGATCATATGAGCTCATACTTCTGTTGTTATTTGCCGAAAGACGCAGAAAAAAGGTGGTGGTATATTTTAATTAATCCATAACCAAGAGTGATTGAAGAACAAGCCCAAAAGTTTGTTTTTATATAATTTTGATGAATTGTTACATTGAATTAAGATGGTGATAGTGGAAATGGAATGTATGTTTATTTGATGAACTGGGTCCATAATAAGATAATACTTTGGATAAATTATATTAGTGATCTTCCAAGATGACATTGACAGTAAAGATATATCCGGGATCTGACACCTGTGGTTGCTCATATGACCAGAAGCAAGATCTTGCTGTTTAAAAAGGCTGTGGTTGTACTTGTATGTATCGACTTCAACACCTGGAGAGCAATTGGTAGAGTTGACAGGAATGAATAAAAACTCGGATAATAAAAACAGCATTTAATCAATACAAGGGAACTACCTCAAGCACCTGAGAGCAGTATGCACATACCAACGACTAAATCTTAGTCCTCCACAAATCATTAAACTAGAATTCCATTCAGTAGACATCATTTGATGATTAGATATTCTCAACGTTACAGAGCTTTCACTTACCAGTTGACTTCTTGATGTTGGAGAAGTTATCCGCCTAAGGTTTTCCTTGCAATTATGTTACTAAAGGTTGCTTTGTAAGAAGTAGAACATTATACCTTCAATCGATGATCGCTGCTATATCACCATACATGACGTTTTCACATATACTTTAATATTGAATCATAAGCATGTTCGAATAAAAGAATCTACATACTTCCCTTGACTGCACTATGCAATACTCATAATTGCTTGCTCATTTTGCCAAGTTATATGTTGCATATATAAAGAAAATCAAATATTATTTCCAAAGCATCGCAGCCTTGCTTTCTGAGACATTGAGTGGAAAAGTAAAGCTATTATAGCAATGAAGCATCTCGTTTATCTGCTTTGATCCTGATAAGGGCCGTACTGTTTGAGAGATGTCTGGGAAGAACATCTTGAAGAGAATGTTTTACTGATGATAAGAAGGAATTTCTTCCATTGTAGTCCAAGTGGAGTTTCTTCCATTGTTGTCCAATAAGAAGGAATTTCTTCCATTGTAGTCCAACTGAACAGTTGATATTTTCATGATTGAAATTGAATTATCATATCAGGGAAGATTTCCTCTCTTATTGTGTTCAAAATCCTTACATGTTAAAATCTTTTCACGTGTATACCCAAAAATTCTCTCGTTGACTCGTCAAAAGGAAAAGTTATCAGGCAGCAGAGCCATGGAAGTATCTTCGCTACGGCCCCTTTTACTTTTAACTCTGTCTTATTTCGTTTCTTTGTGTGAAGATTTATCCATTCACCAATCAGAGGTTGCTATGTGCATGATAATCAATTAGCTTTTGTGTGACATGAAAGAGCAAAATGGATACAGGAGCCTAGCCTGTACTATCCCTAGGACCTTAGTCCCTAGTCTAATAGCCCCGTTAGCAACCTTCCAGGTTCAGATGTGCTTTGTCCATTGACTTAGCTTTATCTAACATTCTTCTGCGCCCAAAAATTGTTCAATATTAGTGCTTCACTTTATCTAGATGTAAAAAGCATGTGCATGTGTATAAGGCAGTGAATTGTGTTAATACAGAGATTTTTTTTTTTATGTATTGTCATTTGTATTTGAAGATGGAGCGTTAGAATATGATAAGAGACCAAGACAACACAGAGGAAAGAAGTGTATAGGTTAATGTATTCGTTAAGCACCGCCAATAAATTCCATCATCTGAACATCAGTCATCAGAAAGCAAAAGAAGCCAAAGATGCTCCAAATTTAAGAGAGCGAGACATTATATTCTCTAATTGAAGTAGCTTAAATTTGACAAAATCAAAGTTTACTTTTTATGCTCTTATATTCGATGAGAAACTTTATTAAGCACTAAGCTATCTAAAGCTTTAGTCAAAATTTCACTTTGATCACTAATAATGTCGGATAACTGAGTGTAAATTAAAAGTTGGGACTGTATTATTTAATAGTTGCTCTTATAAATTTTAAAGTACACGTTATCACTACAAAACGAAATAGAATTCATGTTAACTATTGTTTTTAATATATAATAAAAACTTTAATTATAATAATTTATATCATTATGATAATATAAATTGAGCACACGAGGAGTACATCATCGAAAAGGGCTCTTTTCGCTGTGACAAGACCCCTCACAATTCTTCAACTTTGTGTTCATATCGAGTTATTACAACAAGACAAACATAACAGGCTCATTAAAGTTATTGAGTATACGAACACTAGATCATACAGAAGTATTATGAAGCTTAACATTTTGCCTCCTAAAGCATAGAGTTAAGAGCCCTTTTTGGTTTCCTGGTGTAAACAAAGTCATAGAATATAAAATTCAGTAATTAAACATCTGAAATTGCTATTATAAAAAAAAAAAAAAACTGATGTCAACCATCCATGAAGTATAACTTTCTGGTGTCATTGTATGAGATTTGGTTCTACAATAAAATGAATCATGTTAAAATATTAATGAGCAATTACTACATTGAAGAATCGAGTATAACTTTTTTACTTCAGAAGTTTCAAATTATTTTCATCCTAGTGGGCCTTTAAATTTTATTAGATACCAACACATCCACTTTTCTGTCAACAACCTTTAGTGGCCTTTATTTTGTTCAAGGTTTTAAAACACCGACGCATTATTATGCGTTATATTCATGTGGCTGGCCGAAAGGAAATGTACAGTTTGTCTTACAATTTGATAAGTTGTAGTGTCTTTCACTAAAGTGGTATGAAGCAGCATCAAAATAGAGCTTTTGTTGTAAAGCTATACAATCCAGCGGAAGAAGGAATCGGCAAAAAGCAATCAATTGACATTTATTTTTGTATTCCTCTCGCACTCATTAAAGTCCATCTTTCCTTTTTCAGAGGACGGTGTTGTTGCAGAGGTAAAAAAGAGAATAATGATCCATTTTCCAAGGCTTCGACTTCGTTAATTCTCCTCGTTACTCCTCCCTCTTGTTTAAAATGAAAGTATTTTTAGAAAAATTTTAATTATTTAAAATAAGTATTGTTCGTGATTTTTTATGTATGTTTATAATTTTATTTTCAAAATTACCCTTTAATTTTTCACATATTTTAATTATATATATTACATTTTCAAAACAGCTCAAAATATAATTAATAAGAGTATATCAAACATTTCACTAATTTTCTTAATAAATATGTATCTATCTAGAACAGCTTTTATTTTAAATAAAAAGAAGTACCGTTTTGATTTAGTTAAAGCCTACCGTGAAATTCATCTCTGCAGATGGCAACTTGAACCCGCCCAAGGATTAGTCCATACGACTTTCCTCCTCATCCGGACCAAGCTTTATATTTGGACCTTGGGTCTACGTTTGTTTGTTAAAGGCAAAATAAAGCTTCCATAAAGATTGAAGGCCTCAGACAGCAAGTCTGCAATTAGTCCTACATTTAATTAGGTTAAAACATTTGTATTCTAGTAAAACCGTTATCTTTGTATTGTCTGGAATATCTCAATCAAATCATTATGGTTAACTCCACATGTTTCAGTTATTGTATTTTTTTGAAAAAAATTTGAGAATGTAAATAAAACAGTTGCTACATGGTAGAGGACAAAAATGAAAAGAACAATAAATTTAAACACTTTACTAATTTTTTAATTTAGTATTCAATCTTTAAAATTTTTTATTTAGCTTAAATTTTTTCAAATACTTGTAATATACAAATTAAAAGGTTAAAAGTGTATTTTGAACTTCAATGTTTACAATAGAATGTAACTTAAACCCTAATATTTTGAAGCGTTTTGATTAAATTCTAACTTTTTCAAAACGTTTAGAATAGACTATAATAGACGAAAAATATGACAAGGTTAACTCTCTATCACATGACATTATTTTTACATTATTTAAATTAATCAAAAAGTAGATATCATAGTTACTTAATAGTAGGGGTCACTATTTATATATTTCAATGGGCCCCACTAGTCATATGGAAATGGGGCTGGTATTTATATATTTTAGACTATGTGACCCATTTGTCATGTAACAGTGAGGTCCAGTTTTATTTAAAATAAAAAATAATGCTACATTGTCATTGACATGATATTTAACTAACAGAGAGCTAACCTCGTTAAATTTAACATCTACTTGGAGTCTATTTTGAATGTAAGAAAACGTTGAGTTTAATTTAAACGCTTCAAAATATTAGGTTTATTATATATTTTGTTGTAAATGTTAAGGTTCAAAATGCACTTTTAGCCTAAATTAAAATGTTGTTTCCATTCAATAATTTACTGATGTAACAAAAAGAATTCACTTTTTGTGAACACTTGCATAACATAATTTTTATTTGGGCGAACACTTGCATAACTTAATTTTTATTTGTGCTCAACAATTACCTATGTAATTAATTTGATAAACCTAATCTTTTTATCTCTAACCCTTTTCATAGACCCTAAATTTATAGATAAGAAAACATGTTAGTTTAGGAGCACAATGAAAATTATTGGAATGTTTAGTATTTCTTTCTAATTGAGTTATAAGCTTGCTCTATTCACTTAAACATACACTTAATATTATTATGAGTGAAAAGAAGAATTATAGCACAAGAACTCTCTAAATATAAGTTATAAATAATATTGTAACTTTGAACATACAAGATTATAATTATCAAAAGCTCTACTATTGGATACTGAACTTATTATTTTTTATACATAAAACAAGAAAATAGATGGATATTTATAGGTATATCAAGCTAATTGTAACCACACATTTCAATTAGTTATAATTATCATACATTATATTTACTTTGTACCATAAATTATTTATCTTTATTTAGATATTTTGTAAATAATATCTAGATTCTTCTAATGTGAATAATATCTAGATATTGTGAGTAATTTTTAGATTTTTCCATTTGAATAATATCTAAAAATCTCACCCTTAAAGATTTGATTAAAACCAATAAATCTTTAAACTACCTTGTCATTGTCATGTTGTTTATATTTCTATCAAGCTACATAAGGATTGACACTAAATAAAGTTATCACTATTGACTACTTTTGTCACAAAACCTACTATATTGTCTATAGTGTAGACTTTTTGCATATCCATAGTTCTTTCCTTCACTTTTTCATGACTAGAATGAAATTGAACTTACATGTGCTTGATTTTTGAATGAAAATTTATATTCTTTGCTCTATGAAGAGTACTATGACTATCAAAAAATAATGAAGCCTTTTTTGAGTTCTTTTATCACCCAATTTAACCATAGAGCTTCTTTACTGGCTTGTATAATTGCTACATATTTCACTTTTAATTCTCTTCTAGAGGTTATGTGAAAATAGCTCTTGAGTCAAAAAGTCATGCATTAAGTAATGAATTCCTTCTTTCAATTGTGGTTGTTGCTTCAGAACATAAGGCATTACCATTATTTAAAATACTTGCAAAATTTTCTTCACGACTAAAAATTTTCTTATTTAAATCATAAAAATGCTTCTTCAAGTGACATTTCTTGCCACAATTTTAGCATTTTAAATTATTCTTATTTCTTGATCTTGATATACCATAATTTTTGCTTCCACTTAAGCTACATGTGTTTAATCTCCCTCTTGTAATTGTTAAAGATGTGATTTATTATCAACTAAACTACATATCTTTCTTATTCTTATGTTGACTTTCTTTCTTTAGAATTATGGCTAATATGTCTTTAAAGACTAAGGGGGTGCTTGGTTAGTTGGTATGGAAAGAAAGGAATAGGTAAAAGAATGAAAAAAGATTGTTGGTAATATATTATGATTCGATGAACAGTATTTTTATATCCCCTTTTGGGGCAATACTCCACTTCCTAATATAGTGAGGAATGGAAGCCATATCCATGTTTATTCCTCACTATATTCATTATAATTTCTATTACTATTCTACTACGTGAACCAAGCACACCCTAAATAGTTTGTAATAAGATTATTATTGGTTAGGTTGATGATGAGTTGATCATATGAAATAGGTAAACTTTGAAGTATATGTTAAACATGCAAATATAGCTCTATTCTATAACCCAATAATGTAAGATGATAGAATCGAGTAGTCAAATTATCAACACTAAATTATTTTTTTCTAATCAATCAATATTAATTATTCATAAAATATAAGAATGCAAAACAAGAAATACTTTAACTAAAATAAAATATAGGTTAAGAACAAAACCTCATAAGATTAAAACTAAAGTTTTAAATCTTCTTGAATCATAATATTTAGATTTAGCCACACATAACTTTAGTTCCAGCACCAAAAATACAAGAAAAGAAGAAATGTTGAAAGAAAACTACAAAGAAATGAAATATAATGATATGGAAGCTGTTGGACATGTTTTTATCTTCTTTTCCTACTTAAAATTGACTTAATTCTATCTTGCAAAGATTCCTAACTAAACAAATCTAAATCCCTACATAATAAGGATGGAAATAAGTTTCCTAATTGAATTCAAACTTTTAAGGTGAATCTGGCATTAGGCATGATCTCGCCTTATCTACTACAATACTCTGTCTACTTTTTTCAAAATTTGTGATTTTGACCAATAGTGCTTCAATTTGATACAATCTCTACTTGTCACCTCCTAAAAAAATGTTAACTTTCCTATCAAGCACCAAATATAGCTAAGGTAAAATAGATAATTCCAATTAACAAAACTAAATAACTTCTTATCCATCATTTATAAAGTCCACCAGTGTTTCGTTAATAGTTGTAAGGCAGTTATCCTTTGTAAGAATACCTTTCATCTTCAACTTCTATAATGAAAAATTATTCCCATTAAACTTCACAATCTTTAATTTGGTTCCTGTTGCTTTTTTCTCAAACTACTTTGATCTAAAAAAATAATTGTTACTATTTCATGTAGACAATAATTATATATGTGAATAGTGCCTAATACTTTCAAAGAGTGAATAATATTTGGGGTTAAATTCTTAAGACCCCTTTTGGTTTGATAAATTATCATATTACTCCCTCATTTTCAAAAACTATCAAACACTAACCCTGTGGTTTATCTAATATATTGTTTGTTCCCCTACCATCTATTTGTCATTAAAAACCTTATTTCTAAATGAAAAATGACATCGTATGAATTTTTTGAAGCTTATATGGCATATTCTTGCCATATAAAAATGATGTTATGTGGGTTAAATAACCTACATAATGCTTGAGTTTATGCAGCGTCATTTTTCTCAACCCACACGATGTCATATGAAGCCAAAATGATGTCTAGTTCTATTATCTCCCAAATAAAACTAGACATTCTTCGAATTAGGGTTAGGTTTTCTTTTCAATCTATTGGGAAATGAAAAGAAAAATGATTCCAAATCTCTTTTTGGGAAGCAGTGGAAATAAAATGTTGATTTCAAGAAGCAATTGGACTAATTTCAATTCTTAGTATTATCCCATTCTGATAACTTCCTGATTGAGCCCAAGTTTTCATTATTAATTGGCTGCATTTTATATCTTTAGATGAACCTTTTGACTCCAAATTACGAGTTTTGTGCTTAAATTAGTTCCTCACGTTGGGTTCATATGATTTATAATTTGTTAGTAAAAA
>JANIJF010000209.1:18145216-18159570 GCA_024520955.1 Erythroxylum bequaertii | reverse complement strand
AAATCCATAACAACAATAATAAATAAATAAGAAAAAATGATCGGGGCCCAACAAAGAACCTAACCGATCACACATAAAGAATAGTTAAAAAGAGATATTTAATTTATTTTAGCTAGTCTTGGATATAAAGTTTAAGAAATTTTAGGGATCAAATATTGGATATTTAATTTTATTAAGAATAAACTAAACTACAATTAAAGTTAGGGTTTAATTATAAATAAGAATTTGGTTTTAATTATCTATGAAAGAAGGCCCAATCTTTCTCTATAAAAGGGAAAGACATAAAAGAGCTAGCACTACTGTCAATTCCTCTCAATTGTTAAGTTCTCTTCTCTTTGCTTGCAGATATTATTAAAGGCTAGAGATCTAAATAACTTGTAGTTGAAAACTTTGTCGAAAAAGAAATTTTTTGAAGGAAACCTAATTAAAATTGTATTTAACTCTTTTATTTACTGATTCATATTTTAGGTTATTATATTGAAGAAATCTAATGAAAAATTATAAAAATTTTCATTTTATTGCTTTGTGATTTGATTCTAGTTGATTTTTCAATCCTTTTCGATGTTATTTAGTATTGGTGTTTATTGTGATGAGTTTTAGTTGTATTAAAACTGAAGAGAAAATATTACACATTAGTAGAAATTTTAATGGTCATTAGTTAACGAGTTTTACTCCTGCTTTCTATGTAATTTTAGTTTTACCTCCTATGTCAGATATTTTCTTAATTCACTATTAATTGCTTTCTATTTTTTATATAATGGTAGTTTATTAATTAACTCAATTATGAAAAAATTAAAATAATTATGTAATTAACTTAATTATTTGGTCTTTTCACAATGATCTTACATTTTCTTATTTTGCATTAATCAAAATTTATGGAGATTTCATCATTTTGGAACAACCATAAGAGGACTTTAATAAGCAACATCATAGTGAACTTATCGTACAAATACAAATAATATATATGTGAAGGGTAAGGAAGCAAAAGATATAAGAATTTACGTGGTTCAGCCAATTGACGTGACCTACATCTACAAATAAGGAGATTAATTCTTTTATTATTATAAGAAAGACAATATAAGAAGAAGTATGACAAAAAATAATGCACCTTACATAACCTTTAACAAGGTATTTATAGAGTCTCACTAAATATAGTGAGACTTTATTTCCATTGATTTCTAAGATCAGTTAAAATCTATTTCACAAGAATTCAAAGGCTAATGAAACTCTATTTTCACAAATTCTTAAGATCACTGAAATTCTATTTCACCAAAATATTAAGGTCACTGAAATTTTATTTCACTAGAATCAAAGGCCTATCTCACAATTCTCATATTTGACTTGAATTCTTCGTCATGTAACCAATAATCAGTCCCTGTCTTACAAGCGCCCATAGGCCTAAAGCTATACAGACATTCATTAAGTTCAAGCTATACTCAGTGTTTTAAAAACCAGACCGAATCGATTTATTCAATTAGAATAAATACAAACCGGCCTATTTTTGGTCAGTTTGTATTATGTAACCTTTAGGATAAAAACTGGCTTTAACAAACTGATTAAAAAGACCAGGCATTTTTTGAACATATGAGACCCATTATCTTTTGCATGTGGGACCCACCACAATTTCCACCTCTTTCTTCCGTAATGATTTGAATGTGTAGGACCCACCATGATTTCATGCTCTTCCTAAAACTTCACTTATTTTTTTAATTTTGATACTAATATAAGGAAAGTTGAGATTTTTAATATTTTAAATCAACCTTTTTTTCTTTTCAATTTTCACACACTTTAATTAATAAATGACATATTTTTTAAATTTATATACTTTATTTATTATTTTAATTTAAAATTTTGTTTTAAATTATTATTGTTAAAATATAAAATACTATTTTTATTCTTAAAAATACTTAATTTATTTAATATAATTAATAAATTATATTTCTTAAAATTTGAGTTCTTTATTTGTCTTTTATATTTTAATTGAAAATTTTAAATTATTAAATTTAAAAACTAATTATTTTTTAATCATGAATTTGTTTATTAAATCTTCACATAATTTAAGAATGTGTCAAAAATAATATTTAAATTATAAAAAAGTATGTTTAAGGGACATTGAAAAAGAAATTAGAATAAATTTAGAGTTTTATTGACTTTCTTTAAACATACTTCAACTTTTATGAATAGTAATTATAAAATACAATTTTTATTTTTATTAATTAAAATTTTATTTTATATTCAATTTTAGTGTAAATTATTAGATTTATTATATATTAATAGGCATTAGTGCAATTTTATTTCAACAAAGTATTTTATTTTATACTATATTTTTACTTAGTTTTATGATTTTTACTTTTTATTTATTATATAGTTGTTTAATACCAGTTGAATCTTTAAACCTTAAACTTTTTCTTTGAATGGGTGGATGTTCGTTCGGTTTTTAAAACATTGGCTACGCTTGAACTTCTTCCCAAATAATGACTTTGTTAACATATTTACTAGATTATTAGTTGTGACTATCTTTTTGCTTGGAAAACACCTAATCCTCGATAACATCTTGAATAAAGTTCAACCAAACATTAATATGCTTTGATTTTTTGAGATAGAAAGGATTTTCAGTCAGGCTCAGTGTAATATAACTATTACAATAAATAAAATATTTTTGCATGTTCATACCTAAACTATCAATAAAACCATATAACAATATACCTTCTTTAACCCTTTCCATCAATGAATATATTATATTATTATTATAGAAATGTACCTGTCGATTAAAGTATTACTTTCTAATTAACTGCACACACAAACATAATAAAGATATAACATTTCAATGATGTCCTTCACAAAAGATCTCTATCATAATAAGAATTTGCATAGCCAAAAATACCATTAGTTAAACCACTAGAACCATAACCAAGAAAATATCACCTATAACTCTCAGTTATTGCATAATCCACTTAACAGGCTCCTAATGTGCTTCCTTACGATTACTCATAAACCTACTTATCATACTAACCACATGTGTTAGATCATACATCAGACTTCTAACTACATTCGAGGAAGGAACTTGCTTTATCTAATCCTTCTTAATGTTTGAACTAAATAATGCATCAACATTTAGTCTAAATGTGCTATTAAGGGAGTGTAAACTGATTTTGACTGATCCATTTGAAAATTCTATAACAAATTTTTAATGTACTATTATTATGATAAGTATAACAAGCTTGATCTCTTATCCCTCAAAATCTCCATTCTTAATATTTTTTTGGTTGCAACTAAATCCTTTATCTCAAATTCACTTCTTAATAATCTTTAGACTATTAATTTTAACCTTATTCTTTGTTACAACTAATATGTCATCAATGTGTAGCAATTAATAAATACATGAATCATCTTACACCTTCCTAGAGTAAACATGGTTGTCAAACTAATTAAGAGCAAAGTCAATATGGTTGCATCAAACCTTTTGTATCACTACTTTGGTTATTATTTCAATCGATAAAGGGATTTGTTTAACAAACAGACATGGCCTTTCTTCTTAGAATGAAGAAAATCCTTTTTTATGACATAAAGATTTATTCTTTTAAATTACTATGTAAAAAATGCAATTTTAACGCCAACTTTCTCTAATATTAAATTAAATACACTTACCATAGACAAAAAATCTTACATCATTTTATAATTCATAGCTGGTGAGAATACCTCATCAGTTTTAGTTCCCTCCTTTTGCAAAAAGCCATATGCCATTAGTAATGCCTTAAACCTAGATGGCTTAACTCTAGGAATACCTTCTTTCTTCTTAAAGAACCATTTACGTCCTACTACCTTTACATCTTTTGTTAAAGGTACAAATTCCTACATCTCATTTTTGTTTAAGGACTGTATCTCCTTATTTATAGAAATTAACCATTCTAGTGCATCCTTATTATCTACTGTCTCTCTATAAGTCCTTAGTTCATTGCTATATATTTTTAGATACTACTAAGGCGTATTCTACATTATTAGTTTCTCCAACACCAATATAAGCTAAATCCTTAGCAAGTTTTTTTTAAATTTCTTTCCTTGTCTTTTTGTTGCAATACTTTGTGCAGATTGTTAAGTCAACACATCCATAGACTAATTTTCTATTTTCCTTCTTGAAGTTTCAATTTCAAACTCTACCTTTTAGTTAGCGCCCTAATTCTTTTTAACTACAAGATTACCAAGCTCCTCCCTCTATCCATATATAGCAAATTTATCAAAGGTGACATCTTTGTTAATCACAAATCTTAGAGGTCTATCCTTTGTAGCACGTCATAGTCTATAACATTTAATTCCAACAAAATACCTTAGAAATATGTAATAATGCCTCTCTATACCTTTCTTCCCATAGAACTTATAAAATGGCTTATTAAAAAATTCTAACTTATTATCTATTTTGCATGTCTTAACCTATTTTCTAGTACATTTTTTAATCATTATCTTCCACTCCTTAAACTTTTCTAACACTTCATCCTTTGATTTTAGAAATTACACCCATAATTTCCTTAAGTAATCAGTAATGAATGCAACAAAATAATTAGATCTATTAAGGGATTAAATCAGAGTAGGCTCCTATAAACTTAAATGAACATAATCAAGAATTCCAATGTAAGTATGCTTATTAGAATCGAATTTCAACTCGTGCTACTTTCCAAGAATAGAATACTTAACAAAATTCATCTTCTCAATTAGAAATCCATTCAACAATCCTTTCTTACTCAAATTCTCAGGTCTCTACATGTGACCTAATCTACAATGTCATAACCCTGTACTATCATCATTCTTATTAGATGATTGAGATATAAGCATGAGTCTGATAACTAGCATGCCCATTATGATATAGATTCTATCTTGTAATTTTCCATTCATTACAGTCTTATTTCCCTTCAACAATTTAGCGAGCCACCACCAGAAAAAATTTACACCCTTGACTATCAATAGCATCTAAGCATCCAGTGTTCTAATAATTTCATCTTGTATTCGGATCTGCATTGGACTACTACCTTTGAAAATATTGCTCTCAATCATCATCTAACTTGATATCTTAGCTAAAGTTTACTCTCAAGATGTCTCTAAACAAGTTTTACGCGCGCGCGCGCACTAAAGAGGCAAAGAATGCAATAATTTACATTGTTCGGCCAATTAATGTGACTTATACTTACAAACAAAGATATTACTTTTTTTATTACAATAAGAAAGATGATACAGGGAGAAACATAACTAAAACTATCGCATTTTATACAACCTTTAACAAAGTATTAGAAGAGTTATATGTAAGAAGTCTAAGTACAATAAGACTCTATTTTCATATATGCCTTAAGCTAGTTAAATTTTATTTTACCATAATTTCAAGGTGATAAAAATTCTGTTTAATTAGAATTATGGCCTATCTATCTCACATAAATACTCCTTGTTTATATTTTTGAACTTTAAGCCATCCCTAAAAGATAACGGAAAACCACGTATCAAATTATTATTGAATATTTATTTTTTTCTTTTTCTTCTTTGATCTCATGATTATGCTCTCTATATTCACAATGACCATTGATTTGACGATTTCATTGACAAATATTTCACGTATTGAAATGACATGTGGTTGATACCTGTTCCACCGAACAAACAGATGATTTTGAACGTGACATTGACAAAAGAAAGAGCATACTTAAGGAAAAATTAAAGATGACAAAATTAGAAGTTCTTATCTTTTGATATTTAGAAATCAAGTATTCAATTTTTAAAACAAAATCTAATGTAGTTACTATTTTTTAAAAATTTATATAAGTCGATTTAAGGTAGATAACCATTTACATAGTATTCAGTGCAATCGCTACATTCATTAAAAATAAAAAAAAAAAGTGATTTCTTAATTTAAATTATATGAATTTTAAAATTTTAATTATTAAATTAAAACCTTTAAAACACAAAAATTAAATTAAAATTAAAAAAATCAGATTTTTTTAAAAATTTACTACCTCAAATATTATCAGATGACCATGGATTGATGTGCATTATTCCTGTAGGGAATAATACTCGGAATTAAACCAAAGCTTCATTCACAAAAAAAATTGCGAGTTCGGTTATAATTTTTAGAACAATCTACGATTATCTCCACTATCCGGTAACCTGTCTTGTCAAATTGACATAAATTGGATATTCAACCTTCATGGAAGAGAAATGTGATTCTTTCAAAAGTTGTTTACCCGTGGGATTCGCAACAAGTGTCCTTTGTCAACGTGAGCAGATATTTGGAGAATGAATTAGTATTAATAATAATTAGACTAAGTTCTTAACAACAGTAGGAAAGAAGCAGGTAAAGAAAACGTAAAGTAGAAGATATTTTAACGTCATTCTATTGAAGTTGTCTCATTCTCAATTTCTAAAATCTGTAATTTAGGTTCCCTGAAACCTACGTCTCTGTGGTGTCTTCAAATTCCCGAGTAAATTACGGATGCTTAAACACTTTGCTTACGTGGCCACTTGCGATGTGTACGCAATAAACCAAGCCACAAAAGTGGAAATATAAAACTCCGGCGCTAGAAGGAGGGCTTGAACCTCCGACCTTGTGGTTAACAGCCACACGCTCTAACCAACTGAGCTACTCCAGCTGCTTTGGAGAAAAGATACACAACCACTTACCAGTTTTAAATTTAGTATGAACTTATTTCCTTAACATTATATCTGACGATTTATAACTCTAGGATAAAGATATTGCTATGTAAAGTTTTTCTTACCTTATTAGAATTGAAAATATTAATGTTATTGTTATTAGAAACTCACATTTTCTTAGAACTTTAATTTTAAAAAAGAATGAAAAGTGTCAGTTGTATTAAATATTCTAAAAAGTCAAACATAGATATCAAAAAATAGATTCATTGATTAATTATTATTTATTTTTTTCTATTTTATTTTTAAGATTTACTAGGTTAAAATTTTTGAAAGGGTCATTTAAAATTTTGTATTAAATAAGTTAATGATTTTGCATAAATATTAATGGAAACTTTTTTTTTGTTTGAAGAATATTAATACTATTGATCATATAAATTAGAATTTGCTAATATTCAAAACTGTCAATAAGAAGAGGAGGTTGAAGGATGAGATTGAAATAATTTCGAGGTTGAAGGATGACGACTAAGATTTACTATGATGTTGAAGAAAAAGATAAAAGGAAAGCAAAATATTTTTTTAATTCTATAATTGATATGGATAACTAGAGTCCATATTTATTGTAACCATTATTATTTGGTTTGTTATGTATTGTATATCTAGCTTGATGCTTATCCTACAAGACATTCATTATCTAAACTTATCCTACAGTTTAGATAGATATTATCTAGACTTATCCTGCAATTTTGTAAACTTTTGTAAACTTTATATATGTATCTTATGCTCAAAGTGAATGAAGGGTATTTGCCTTTCTAAATATCTTTCATATGGTATCAAAGCTTTTTGTGGTCTAACAACCTAAGAAGCTACAATATCTACTGAGGGAACTCTTGCGACTTCTTCTATTTTTTTTCTTCATCAATTACTTATCATATTTCAACTCTTCCAAATATCACATATCAGTTGTTTATAAAATTAAATTATGCCAATTATCTCATTTGGAAGGCATAACTTCTACCTATTTTACATATTTATGATTTAGCAAAATATGTTGATGGCAACTGCACGACACCAACTTAACAAATTAATGACTAATCAAATCCAGTTTTTCTTAACTGGTATAAACAAGATCAATTAGTTCTTAGCTGGATCATTGGCTCTATCAGTGAGAACTTTATTCCTTAAGTTGTTGGTGTTTCCAACTCTTATATGCCATGGAAAAAATTAGCCGATACTTATACTTCGAGTTCTAAGGCACAAGTACGAACCATCAAAGTAAAATTCTTTAAGCTAACAAACGAACATAATGAATATATTGTTTAGTATACTCAAGGAACAAAAGGAATGTTTGATCAGTTGGCAACACTTAACAATCTTATCATGGAGGATGATTTAGTTCAGGTTGTTATTAATGGCATGGGTCCAACGTATAGACCCTTTGTTTGATCTCTTGAAAATTGTTTAGATGCAATTTTTATGAATTATATGGATTAATGGTTAGTGAAAAGGAGAATCTTGCTACAAAAATATATGTGAAGCCACTTATTGATGGAACCTCTCTCATGTGCGACACGTGTCCGACGTCCTACGTGACATCTGGACGTGCATGTCACAAGGGAGGTATTCCTCACCACGAAAAGTAACTCAATCGAACTTATTTGAATGTCAGCCGAATAGATCTTGAAAGATTTACTCTAATAACCCCCAAATAAAATTAATCTTCTTAGGGCCCACAATTAAATCCGATTCCGAAGCTAAAATGAAAATCCATGCCTCTAGATCAAAAACTCCTCCATCGGATCGCTATGACTTGCAAAAACGTCCAAACACGAAATTGTATTTAATATCATCACATAATTGGCTCGCTTGCATTTCAATCCGAAAATTTCAACTCAAACCCGAACTTTCAAGAAGAATGGAAAACCTAGTTTGGCCTTCTTTAAGGTTCAAAGTTGCTTTAAAAAATTTCAGTTCAAATGGCAATTTTCTAAACAAGATCAAAAGTTTGAAGAATCATATCTTTTGATACAATAATCGAAAAATGTCGTATTTTATCTTGATGGAAAGATAAGAAAGTGCTTTACAACTTTCATGAAGGAAGTAAGACTCAAATCAATCATTAAAAAGGGTAAAACCTTGCTTGAAGTTGCTGCCTCAATTGACCAAATGAACAGTACTCGTGAATAGTGGCAGACATTTTCTAATCCGCATAACTTTTTAGTCCGATCTCCAAACTTTGCATACTATACCTCGTTGGAAAGGTAAAAAGGTAATCTACAACTTTTATGAAGGGAGTAAAAGCCAAATCAGTCATTAGGAGAGGTAAATACACACTTTAAGTTTCAGCCTCAATGAAAAACCAATGTAACAGTAAATTGACAGGATGAACAGTAACTGTCATCTTCCAAACCCCATAACTTTTTATTCCTAACTCCAATGAATTCATATCATACATCCAATAGTAAGAGGAAAAGATAAGCTACATTTTCTATGAAGGAAGCAAAACTCAGATCGATCTCTAAGAGGGTGAAAACCCCCCCTAAAGGTTCTGCAAAAATACCAAATGAATAGTAACCGTGAATAGAAACTGTAAACTTTCATACCCTATATCTTCTTTATTTTAAGTCCAAACATGACATATCATATACCATTTTAAAGATCTTAACATGCTCTACAAACTTCCAGAAGACATCTCACTCAAATTCACACTCTAACATGGTCTAAAACCCAAAACAAGTGTCTGCCCATTTTAAAAAAAATGGACAGCACCTCCCCTAAAAGTGCTCTAGCCAACATCTTCAAGCCAAGTCCATTTCCTGCATAAAAACTCAATCCTTAATGGCAGCAACACACTCCTAAGATTCTCAACATTTCTCAAACCACAAAGCGATCTTACTCCTAAGCATCTACTTATTTCCAATTCAAAAAGTAATACAATTCCATTCTTCCTTTTTGTCATTCTCAATCATACAACAATACATTTTTAGAATACATACATAAAATCCATTTAAAATTCAAAACTTTATATTTACATGAAACATAAGTCAATACATAGCTTCAGAGGGCATCTAGCCCAATTACATCCAAAAAGGTAAAAGTAAAAGTACAAAGAACAAGCTAATGCTTGATTTTCTCAAACATGACTTCATAAACAAAATGCATCGGAGTATTGCCTCAGTCTCGATGCGATGACTCGGTTTCTCGCTCGCTACCTGCGGAGGGGAGGAAGGGGGTGTGAGCACGACGGCTCCGTGGGTAACAATGTAATATTCAAGCATAATAATATTCAAATTGATTAAACAATAATTTTCAAGTCAACATTCATTAACATCATTCCAATAAGATAAAACATTTACAAAGCCAACGAATTTTCATACAACAACACAAAATCACATAACGGATGGTTTGAGTGATCCTAACAGGACGTACTACACATGTCCGCCAAGCGGCCATGTGTAGCCGTGAACAGAGGGGAGTCCGATTTCGGAGCTCCTGTGCCACTAGCGGGCAGGCGGGAGAAGCCTATAATAGACAAGTGCACTTGCTAACGGAGGGGATCACTACAAACCCAAATAATCATGTATTTTCACATCATTCACACATGAGTGCCTAAAATGGCATTTTTCCAAAATCACATAATCCAATCTTTTTCTTTTTGTCAAACAATTCTTTTAAACATTTTCTTATATAGTCACCAACAAAAGCATCTACTACAAGTTCAAATCATTACAAATAATAATTCATGTAAAATTTACAAGTCATCGGAAAGCATTTAATGTCATTTAATTCAAGATAATTAATTAGCTCATTAACTCAAATATTAAAAAGTCACCCACCTTGATTCCTTTGGCTTTGCAATAGGTTAACTTGTCCCTCCTCAATCTCCAATTGCCTTAATTGACCTTAATCAAAGCATAAAAATCCTAATTAACAAAAGATAACAATGCTGGAAAATTTTAAGGAATGGAAAAACTTGACTTTAAACCTACATAACCTCACCTATACCTTTCCTAAGCTATAACAACCATAACCCCTCTCAAAACTAATCAAAAAATTTCGAAAATCCCACCTTAAAGACACCCACAACAATCTGATTTTTTTTTTTTTACAACCCTTCTTCTTTCCCTTTCCTTCATATTCACTCTTCAAACCACCATTTTTAAGCAAGAAAGACAAAACCCTAACAACAAAACCATGAAATTTCGAATTCCCCTTACCTTATATGAAACCCACGAAATCCTCTTCTTGTTTCTAATGGAGTTAAAACCCTTCCTTTCCACTTTGTTCTTCAAGAAAACTCTCACAATCCCTTTTCTAAACCAAAACAAGGTAAAACCCTAACCTCTCTTCTTCTTTTCTTCTTCTTCTTCTTCTCACATGGCCGAAAGTCACCACTCTCTCCTTTCTTTGAAAATGTCGTGCTTCTCTTCTTTCCTCCTAGAAAAATCACAAGTCTTCTTTTTACAAGACTTAAGGTTTTTATTCTTAACTTAATTTAATACTTAAGCCCAAAACTACAAGCCCAAGACTACATAGTTCCATCTTTTCCCTCTTCCAACTTAAAAATTCGTGGGCTTCCTAACAATTCTCATTTAAAAGACATTTAAAAGGGCTAAAAGCCCACTTTTGTTCCCTTAAGTCTTAAAGCCATATACAAACCTCCAAATTTGCCCTTTTAATTCAACTTATTCTTGAAATTCTAACAATTTAGCACAAATTCTAATTTATCTAAAATCCTTCATTTACCAACCTTAACCTAAACAAATAAAACCCTACATTAATAAGGAAAAAGTAACAATAAGGAAAAAGGAATCGGGGCCTAACAATAGTACAAACTTTTAAAAGTAACAATAAAATGCTTAAATTTTCAATATTTTTCAATTATAACCCAAAGTGACAATGAAATGTTTAAACTTTCAATTTTCTTCAATTCTAACCCTACGTTATTTGTTGTTCTCCCGATGCCCTTAGTTATTTATTTTCTGTTTATTCTTCTGACATTCCAAACTACTCTTATATTACAACGTACTACATTAATAAGGTCGTCGGAATTGCGTAATCTAATTTAGGTCATTTTTAAATTTATCAGAAGCACTACCGCCGGGCTAAAGTTGAAAAATTTTGAAAGATTGAACATTTTATTACTAATTTTTGAAGTTCAAGTTAGAATAAAAAAATTAAAATTTTAGACATTTTATTGCTACTTTTTAAAGTTTGAGTTATAATTGAAAAATTGACTAAAGTTTGGATTTTTTTTGTTGTAATTAACACTTAATAATACTTTAAAAAGTTAACCTAAAGCTAAAATAATAAGACGAAAATTTTAAAGTTTCCATTAGTTTTAAATAGTTATAAAATCTACTAGAGATTATCTTACCTATAGAAGAATTTGAAGTTTAATTTTTTTAAAAAATTATTAAATGAAACTTAATTGATTTATTTTAGTTTATAAGAACTTATTAATTAATAAAATTGACCAATTAACTAATATATTGATTAGTTTTTAATATTAAGAGTTATTAAAGTAAATCAAATCGAAAAATTAAAAACTGAATTAAAAAGTTAGTTAATTCAAGGACATAATTGAAGAGAAAAATTTAGATCTAAAAGAAGGGATGACACAAAATTGACACAAAATCTGAATTTTAACTTCAAATTTTAAAATTTAACTAAAAAATTGAAATCCGATCATACTTTATGCTTACGAAAAAAAAACCAGGCTCGAAGCCTCGAACTTAATCCTGATCTTAGATAATCGTCAAACCTATCTTGAACCGTTCCGCTTCCGTTCGCCTACAACCTGCTTCTATGGTCACTCTTTTTTTGCATATATATAAAGATGACAATGGAATCGATCGAACTTGAGTTGCCTATAGGTGATCGAACCTGATTTGTTGAGTTTGGGTCGAAATATTTGTCTTGAAGGATTCTTTTAACAAGCTAAACAACCAACATGCTGTGGCTGGTTTCTTATTTAGACTTGAGAGACCAATTAGCACACTGAAGTGGATTGAGAAACCTCTGCATGTTCTGCCGAACTTGTCAAGCACTTGATTCATTACCAGATACTATCTTCATTAGCTCTGAACTTAAAAGACAGGTCTCATTTGTAAGTTGAGTGTAATAATACTTGGAAAACAACGAACAGAGACATTTCACATGTAACTATTTTGGTATGAGTTTGCAATTAGACTACTGGCTTCCGAGCAATCAATCTGACAACTTGATGAACTGGTGACGTCTGTACAATCTCCGGTATCGCTCGAAGCAATTGTTTTCGGATATAGAACAGGCCTGGGAGGCAATTCTAGGCATTCAACATCTGCTTCAAGCATCTCCAGAACCTTATTCATTGGAGGGCGATTGGCAGGATTCATTTGTATGCACCATAGTGCCACTATAACCATTTTCTTCACTAATTTCATTTCACATTCAGATACATCCTCTGTTTCGTACTTTCCCATAGTTGCTTCCCTGTGAACCCAATCTGGAAAGTGTTGCATACTTGGCCCCTCCACATGTCAAAGAAGGTTGGCATTGATTGGTTGCATATGGCTGTTTCATGCACTCAACAAATTCGGCTAGTTCATGCATTCAAGGCTGGCGGCATGAAAGATGTCAAATTAAGTTGGTGATTTCTTGAACAATTATGGCTATAGGTAGAAGGATGTGGACGACAACTGCGCAAGACTTCAGCTATAAATATGGTTGATGCTTATAGGAAAAAAACATTTGTTCCTTTCTGAAGAAATCCTCCTATCCTTTCTGTATATTTATGAGTTGTTGAAAACCTTTTGTTCTAGTCTTTGTACCATTCTCCACATATTAGTAAAAGTGCTCACCCTCCGGCCGTGGACGTAGGTCATATTGACCGAACCACGTAAATCTTTGTGTCCTGTCCCATTTATTTTTTGCTATCTTTATTTTTGTTATTATTTGTCGGACTATTAAATTCAACCAGTATCAGATCCGAGAGCATTATATCTTAACAAACTGGTATCAGAGATTCTTTCTTCGATCTAACTTACTGTATGCTTTGTGGTTGCTACTAAGGTGGACCCTCCATATTAGAAAGTAAGATTTTTTTATTGTGAGTCTAAACGGGGCCCACTGCCTCAGTTTTATCTTGTGGGGCCCACTGTCTCGATTTTATCTTGTAGGACCCACCACCTCGGATTTATCTTGCAGGGCCCACTGCCTCGGTTTTGTAAACGGAGTTCAGCTTTGCTTATGGGGCCCACGTCTCGACCTTGCCTGTGGGGCCCGTTTTCGTGCTTTTGTGGGGTCCGTTGTTCTAGTTTTCTTGCATGGGGCCCACCTGAAGAAAAATAGTCCGAATATCAATTTTTAACCATCATGACGATAACGAAGACCTCTATTGAAAAGTTTGACCGGAGCATTAACTTCGGTATGTGGCAGCTCAAGATGCAAGCCATTTTAATACAAGATGGATGTGAGATTGCACTTGATGGAGTGGAGAAAAAGCCAGCAGATATGGCGTCAGATATATTCACGGATCTAGATAAAAAGGCTAGATCAGCCATCATATTGAATCTCTCCGATGAGGTTTTGCAGGAGGTTGCTGGTGAAAACACAGCGAAAGGTATGTGGGACAAATTGAAAGCTATGTACATGAAGAAGACGGTGGAGAATCGGCTTTATTTGAAACAAAAGTTGTACATGTTGAGGATGATAGAAGGTACATCTATTCTTTCACATCTGGATAAATTTGA
>JANIJF010000209.1:18134388-18145116 GCA_024520955.1 Erythroxylum bequaertii | reverse complement strand
GACTTTAAACCTACATAACCTCACCTATACCTTTCCTAAGCTATAACAACCATAACCCCTCTCAAAACTAATCAAAATTTTCGAAAATCCTAAACCCTAGGGCCTTCCACGAAATCTGATTTTGCTAAGCCTCCAAACCCTTCTTCTTTCCTTTTCCTTCACAAATCACTCTTCAAACCACCATTTTTAAGCAAGAAAGGAAAAACCCTAACAATAAAACCAAGAAATTTCGAATTTCTCTTACCTTCTATGAAACCCACGAACTCCTCTTCTTAACTCCAATGGAGGATAAACTCTTCTTTTGCACTTTCTTCTTGCATAAAACCCTTAACCCTCCTTTCTCAAGCATAAAAACCTAAGCTTTTCTTTCTCTTCTTCTTCTTCTTCTTTGGCCGAACCTTCTCTCTCTTTTCTTTGATGAGTTTCGGTGGAATGCCTTAGGAAACAACCTTTCTAACTTAACTAATAACCTAAGCTTCTTAAAACTTAAACATTTCGTGGGCTTCCTCTTGATTCACGACAATTCCCCATTTAAAATCCTTCCTTATTCATTTAAATGCTATGTCAAAGGGCTAAAAGCCCACTTGATTTTCCTTAGGCCTTATAACCATATACCAACTTCCTAATTGGCTCTTTCAATTAATTTAACTAAATTCCTTCAATTTATAGTCATTACTTAAACACTAAAAAAAATCCCAAATTATTCTAACTAAAAGGACTTATTAATCTAAACCTCAAAATAAATAAAACAAGCTTAATACGAATCGGGGCCCAACACTTATACAACCTACAACTCACTATATGAATTCAATTGTCAGAGGATCTTCATCTTGTGATAAAGGAAGAAATAAAATGATGACGTATGGTAAAGAATGTTCCAATGTTGTTACCTTTTCTGGTGGCAATTTTCGATCTCCATATGAGCTTCCTCATAATTCTTACATAATTGCAATTCAGTAGACAATATTTAGTTCCATAATTGTAACGGGTTTTGTTATATCTCTAGGCAATGTCCCTCAACAAATCGTAAAGTTACCAAGCCACGAAAACAAAACTTTTAGCAAGATCAACTATGCAACCTCAATTTTGGATCCTAGACACTAGAGCAACTCATAATCTTACTTATGATTTAGAAAATCTTACCGTTCATAACGAGTATCATGGTCCTGAAGTATTATAATTGCCAATGGCAAATTCCTCCCTATCTCTCTTGTTAGTTCATCTTTTTGTCAATGTTCAGATAATTCTTTTCAACTTCATAATGTCTTATGCATTCCTTCTTCTTGTCAGAATTTATTATCTATTTCTACTTTTACTAAGGCCAGTAATATTTCTATTGAATTCTTTCCCAATTGTTTCATGATTAAGGATATACATTCGAAGGAGCTCCTTTATTTAAGCTAAAATGATGATGGTTTATTATACTCTATGCTCTTAGAACCCATTCGACAACCTCGTAGTCCAGTTGCTGCAATGATTTGCACTATAAAGCAATGGAATTCACATTTGGGAGCACACTCTTCAGTAAAATAAGATTCCTTCTATTTCTCCTAATAAATCGAGTCTTTGTCATGCTTGTAGTGTCAATAAGAGTCATAAATTACCTTTTTCAATCTCTCATTTTAAAGCTAATGGTCCACTTAATTTAATTTGTTTTGATCTTTGGGGTCCATCTTTTGTTTCTTCTGTGGATGGTAATCGATATTATGTACTGTTTTATGATCATTATTCTATATATTGTTGGATTTATTTTATTAAGTATAAATCCAAAGTGCTTAATGTTTTTATCAAGTTTCGTCATATTGTTGAAATTTTTTTTGACCGAAAATAAAAAACTTTCAAATTGATTGGGGAGGGAATATCAAGCCTTGCAATCATATTTACTTGAAAATGCAATAACTCAATGTAGCTCTTATCCTAAAACTCTATAACACAATGCATGTGTGAAAGAAAACATCGAAATATTATAAAGACTAGTTTGGATTTATTTCAACATTCCTTCATTCCCATAGATTATTGGACTTATGCTTTTGATACTATAGTTTACTTAATAAATCAGTTGCCTACACCTATTCTTTCTTATTCTAATACGTATCAAATTCTTTTTCAACAAAGTTCTATTTACATGACGATTTCCAACGTTTAGGATTCCTCAACAACCACTACTTTTTTTTACCATCACGATTCACTCACACTTCTACCTCAGCACCATTACACAGTCCTAGCTAATGTAACTACCTTAACTGACACACCCACACCAACCATAAACCATCCACCCATATTACCTACTCCCAACACAACACACATTGTTGATAATTCCTTACCTATGCCATCTACATCACTAGATAACTCTTCCACAACATCATCTTAAATGCCTTTAATTTTTAGGAATGGAGGCAAAATGAACTTCAGATGGTTTGTTACTCACTCGGTCCAAATACATAAATTTTTTTTAAACAACATTCATATGAAGGATGTAGGTAATGTTACTACACCAGCTTGTGATGAAGTAAAATTGAGTATTTATGATGGGACATCTTTTTTGGGCACTACTCTTTATCGAAGTATTATTAGAGGCTTGCAATTCCTTTGTACTTGATATTTGTTATGCAATTAACAAAGTTTCTCAATTCATGCATCCACTTATTGATCAACACTACAAAATAATTAAATAAGTAGTTAAATAGCTTCTTCGCACTATTAATCATGTCATTTTGTTGAGACGCTCAACCTCTTTTCATATCTTGGCTTATAGTGACTCGATTAGGGAGGTAGTATTGATGATCGTAAGAGTAATACAACCTCTGCTATTTATGTTGGCAATAATTTATTATTGTAGGGAATGAGGAAATAAAGAACAATGGCCAAATCATCTATAGAAGTTAAGTATCGTGTTGTTGTTACTGCTGTAACAAAGTTATAATGGTACAATTGGTTATCTAAGAAATTGATATTCCTTCAACATCCTCTCCTATTTTGTGGTGTGATAATTTAAGTGCTACTTATCTCACTATTACACCTATTTTTCATACACGATCTAAGTATTTAGAGATTGACTTTCATTATGTACAACATAAAGTTGCTAACAAAGAACTTTAAGTGCGTTATATTATAACTACCAATCAATTGGCCGATGCTTTAACCAAAATGTTATCAAAGTATCGTTTTCATCATTTGAAGAAAAAACTATCTATCTTGTCAAGACCTGTTCAACTTGTAGGAGGATGACAAGGATAACTAGATTCCATATCTAACTATTATTTATTTATTTTTACCTATTATATATCTAGTTTGATACTTATCATACAAGACAGATATTACCCAAATTTATCCTTCAATTTAGATAGACATTATCTATACTTATCCTACAGTTTGTAAACTATATATATGTATCTTATGCTTAACGTGAATCAAGTGTATTTACCTTTCTAAATATCTTTTAAAATAATCATGTTCTCAAGAAAAAATTTACTAATTGGAGTCAAGTGAACAGAAAATAAATAAAGTTAAATGTGCCTCCAACATCAAGCATAAAGTATTAAATGGTGTTTATAAACTTTTTGCATTTTGTGGATATTAGGGTAATCTTTATTATATATATGAATAATAATTACAAATATCTATCGGATCTAGATCTTGTAAACGTTCTCTCCCATCATCTGGTGTTACAGGCTTTTCATTTAGTTTATATTTTTTTCCTAATTGAACCTTAGCCAAACTATGTGTATATATTCTTTTGCTTGATTTACTTTATCAGTAATTGCATTGATGGTAGTTATGTAATAGTTGGATTAAGTTGGTTTATTGGTGATGATTTACCTTTTATTTATTGTTAAAGTTGTAAAAGAATATAAAATCTGGTTATTTTGGGGATAAATTTAGTAGAAGTATATATGAACTGGTTATTTTGGGGATATATTCAAATTTATGAATGATATGCATATGAAATTGATCCCAAGTGAAGAAGTTACTTGATTATAGATAACACTTTTTAAGGGTTTGAGATTTGTGTTAGACCAACAAATGTTAGTTTTAGTCTCTTAACAAGTTATTTTAATTTACTTCTGTTAGCTATTTTTAAGTAAATACTCAATTAATATCCGTTATCAAAAGTAACATTATTAGCTTATAAACGAAATCAAAATAAAGTTCTAATTAATATATCGAATAAACTCCATAAATTCTTAAACTAACATGTACTTAAGTAGTGTTTACTTTTTTCCACTAAAAAGTGTTGACACGGAATTGTGGTTGATTGGATCAACATCTTCAATGTCGAAGTCTCATTTCTTTGTAAATAAAAAGTGACTATTGATTATTGCTATTCCTAGCTTTAGTTTCACGTTTAAATCAAGACAATATCAATAAAACTATCCTAATTTTCTTAGAAAAAGAGTAAAACCTATGGTAAGTTTGAAAAGCTAAACTAACTAGTTCTCTACTTATCAATGTTTGGTATTTTCAAGTATCATCTGTTTCATATTATTATTCTTTGTTCTCATTATGTGTACAGAGGAGATATATATGCAGTGTTCTTTTTGTACAAAAGGAATAAAAAACTTCTAACAAACGTATTTATTTCTTTATTATAACAAACGTATGTATTGTTCGCATATAAAGTATTTATTTCTTTATTCATAGCTAAAATCCTGTTTGGATCTTGAGAAGCCTCTTTATAAGAAGTGGGTTTTATATTTGTAGCGAGAAATGAAGAAAAAGCAGTTGATAGAGAATTAAGTTGAACCAAATTGCACTAATCAATAGTAGAAGGAGTAATTAAGGTTGAAGGGGAAGTAGTAGCTAGGTTGGAGGCTCCCAAAGGCAAATGGCAAATGTAGTCTTGAAGATAAGCAGGTGGTTTGGTGATGCGATCAGATCATCGAGAAAGTAGAGGAGAGGGGCTATAAGAAGAAGAAGTAGAAGGGATGAAAGTTAGGGGTTTAGTACTAGTAGGAGTAGGAAGTTGTGTATGAGATGGAGTGTCTGGATCGAGAAAGATTGAGTTGGGTAATGGTGAAGTGGGCGAGGTCGAAGAAGAAGAAGTGTAATTTTTGTATAGAAAAGATTGCTCATGGAAAATGACATCTATGCTGATAATGATTTTTTTAGTCTTTACATTGTAAAGTTTGTAATCTTTTTACCGGTTGGATTTCCAATAAAAATGCATGGGTCAATCCTGGGTTCAAATTTAGTTTTGTGAGGTTTTAAAGTCAATGCGAAACACAAACAACCAAAGGATTTAGGGTGAGAATATCTAGGTTTAGATTTATAGAGTCGTTTATAAGGTGTCTAAAAACGTAAAATGGAGAGAGGCATTTTGCTTGTAAGATAGGTGGCAGTGAGAATGCAATCCAGGTTAGATTGAAAATATAGGGCTCAGGCTGTTTCTAGAACATGTTTATGTTTCTGCTCAACTCTGCCATTTTGTTGAGATGTTCCAGCACAAGAGGTTTGGTGAATAATCCCTTTCTAAGAAAAATAAGTAGGAGCGTCTCCTTCTATGAATTCTAAAGCATTATAAGATCTAATCTCTTTAACATGATCTTGAAAATGATTTTCAATATAAGAAAGAAACATTTGTAGAGTGGGGAAAGCATTACTTTTATGAGAAAGAAGAAAAGTCCAAGTACATCTAGAATTATCATCTGCAACAGTCAAGAAATACTTCTACCCATCATAAGTGGGATTGTGATGAGGACCCCAAATATCAATATGTAAAATGTAAAAAACTTGAAAAGTAAAAGAAGAACTAGAGGGAAAAGAGTTGCGAGACTGTCGTGCTTGAGGACATATTTTACAAATTTTATTGGACTTAGAAATAGTGGGCATACAGTCTATATCTTGCATAACAGGATGAGGTATATGACCCATTCTACAATGCCAGAGATTAGCATTATCATAGACAGTAGTTATAGAATAGCAAAAGCTACTATCGGTTCTATCAACAGACGTATTATAAGAATGACCAATAGCAATAGGAGAATGGTTAGAGTCAGTGCAAGACACATAGTAAAGCCCTCTTGACTCTTTACCAAGTTCCAATAACTTATTCAATGGTTCCTGAACATAGCAAGAAGTTGGAGTAAATATGAGGTTAGATCCAAGTTGTTTAGTAAGTTTGTTGGCTTAAAGTAGGTTGAAATGAAGACTTCGTACATGAAACACATTTTTAAGAAGTATATCGTCTCTTAACTTAACATCGCCAATATGTTCAACTTGTGCCTTAGTGCCGTTAGGAATAGTGATGTAACAAGGATAAGGAATAGGGGAATATGTAGTGAAGAAATTCAAATAAGGAGTAATATGATCACTAGCTCTATTATTAATGATCCAAACTGTATTAAGCTTTGAAATCAAGAAACAAATTTTTTTACATCCTAATATGGAAATGGAAGCATCACCATTTTCTGAATCAGGGAAGTCATGCTTGTGTTTGTTGAGGAGATCCATTTGTTGACTGTAGATATCTCGGGGAGAGAAATCTGATTAGAGCTTAAGGAGTCCTGAGGATTAACATATTGAGAAGTTAGAAAAAGATTCCATCGTCTAAGTGGTAGCAGCTGCTCCCTTGTTTTTGTTCTGCAACTTGTTACATTTGTCAGTGGTAGGGCCTAGTTTCTTACAATAGTTGCAAGACACATTTCCTTTCTTTCAAAAGTTTGGAATCGGGGAAGACCTTTTTGTTGGAAGGTCTATTTGTAATGACCTCCAGTATTTTTCTGGTGAGTCATGAAGGATGAGGAATCAAAACTCTTCTAGTGGTTAGATTCATAAGCACTCTACTAGTTTATCAAAGCTGAGGATTCAAACGGTAAGGTCTGGGATATCGGTTGAATATTATTCTATTGTTCTTCCTGTAATATCAAATTATATACGTCATTTATATGTGGCAAAGGCTTCATCATCAAAATGGTGCCTTTACTATTCCCAACAAAAATTTCATGAGTTTTTGATTTTGTAACAATTTTGCAATTATTGGTGCAACCTCACATTTGCAGGTAGGAATGTCGATGAGCATAGTATATTCATCCCATAACTTCTTAAGTTTAGTGTAGTACTCAGAAACAGAAAGACTTTCTTAGGTACAGGTTGTGATACTTTGCTGCAGCTCAAAAATTCTTGTTCCTTCACTTTTTCTCATATTGTTGTGCTAATTTATCCCAAACTTGCTTTGCAATTGAACAATACAAGATGCTGTCATAAATGTCTTCACCGAATAACCAAGATATCACCATACTATTGCAACGAATCCAATAGGGCAAGAGAGGAGAATCAGAATCAGGTTTGGTACAGGTCCCATTGACGAAACCCAATTTGTTTCTTACTAGAAGAGAAATCTCATATGACTTACTTCCAATTCCTATAATTTTCTCCAGTAAGAATCTTGGTGGAGAGTTTATAGTCAAGATGATCAGCATTCGACAAGTAAAATGTATGAGAAGGAACAAAAGTAACTGAAGTCACAGGTATACCAAAATTTGTTCCACTAGATATTATGTTAGTTAAAGCAACAAAACATAAAATCTATAATTAATATTAGCAAACACTGTATATGTAGAAAAACAATTGTAGCATAATGTTAATTAAAAGTGTAAGGCGTATTGGATGATTGGTGAATCAAATCGATGTATCAAAGGAAGAACCAAAAACAAAATTAGATTCTTCAAAGAAAAAGAAACGAATTAATTTGATAAAAAAGAAGTGCTTAAAGAAAATGGTAGCTATGATACCATGTCAATGTTTGTTATTTTCAAGTATAATTTGTTTCAGCAGAGAACAAGAAATAGTAGAGAAGGATATGCAAAGAAAATTTTACGTGCTTTATATTATTATTCTTTGTTCTTATTATATGTACAAAGGAGATATATATATAGTGTTCTTTATGTACAAAAGGAATAACAAACTTCTAACAAATGTGAAACTAACTATGAAGTGAAGAAAACAAAATAAACAAACTAACGTCGAGCTTTTTTTTATGGGGTCCTGCAACCCTACTTCATAGATGTCATTCCCATATATATAGTTTCTAACCGTCAAATTTGTTTGGGGTTGTTGGATGACCAAAAATATAAATAGGATTCATGTTTTACTTCTGTGTTTGCTATTATGAAAATACAAAGACTTATATCATCAAGTGGTTCATGCCAACATTTTCATAATGCTTATATGTAAGTGGAGATCAGTAGCTTCATCTAAATGAAACATATGATACACATGTATGATCAGAAGCTATTCTCATCTTCAACTTTTATGTTTGGTTTGGAGTGCCTTTATCGTAGTTCAGGTTAGGGCATACCTATGTCCATTGGCTATCAGATTGTGATTTATCATAACTCGTGATTTTGGACAACTATAAATTAGTTTAGAATATTTAATATTGATTGACTCTACCAAACTAACTTTAATTTTAAAATATTACACTAATTTAAAATTTTAAGATAATGTATATTTGTAAAGATCAGTTTACAAATATATATAAAATTACTAATTATTAATATACTTTAACAATTCTAAAATTTGTGTATATTAAAATTTTTTGAAATTAATCAATATTAAACTAATTTTAATTTTAAATATAAGAAATATCACTTAAAAATCAAGATTAATTTACAAATACCAAAAATTGTTAGTTAAGAAAAAACTTTATTCATTTCAAAATTTATATACATTAAGCATTATTCTCTAATATTAAAGTAAAATATTTAGTAATTGTAAATATAGATAAAGCATTGTGCAAATTTAATGCATAAATGCATATATAATTGATGTGAAAATAAATTCTCATATATAAAATTTTAATTATCATATACTGAACGTTCTAAATTCTAGGCTTTTGTTTTTCAACATTCTCTTCCTTCCTCACCAATCTTTCTTTATTATGCAACGACTTGTGCGTCCAAGTATAGCAGTCTTGTGCCTACTTTTCTATATATATATATGTATGAACAGTTCTGCCAAAAACAAGAAGCCAGCTAACAGTTAGCTGCTACATGCCTATGATCCATGGATGACGATGTTGAACAGTCAGTACTCAGACGGACCCTAAGAGAGTTAGTTTGGTCTGATGGCACATAGCATGCGACTGACTGGTGTATCTCTCCGGTACAGCTAAGGTAGTTCGAATTTCCTAGGATCCAATTATTTTCATTTTTTCTTGACAACTAGGCCCATCTGAACGAGGTAGATACGATGTAACGTCTTCTATTTATGCACATGTACCGTGGGACAATGGAATTCTTAAAAATTCCTCATTTAATTAAGATAGAACCACATAGCCGCAAAAGTAGATAAAAGTTTATACCATTTACTTTGATTTTCTCTTAACAATCAAAAACAGTTTTTGGCCAAATCAGAAGAGGCTTCCGTCCTAGATATTTCTCTGCTTTGGTTTACAGGTAAAGTACAAATTTATTTTGGAATCTTTTCTTTTTAGACCCAGATTGGATGACAAAATACATTAGCATACATTTTAGCAACAGGAAGAGAGATCTTTGAAGAGCATCGGAGTCCAAATGTATTTACTACCTAAGAATTAGTTATGAAATTTTCATTTACTGTTTTTCCCACATTAGCAAGTTTCAAGGCTTTATTTAATGGATTAAAAATTCTGAAAATTTTCTATGATTAACTTGTAATCAACTTCACCTACGTTTTGATATCGTAAAATTGAAAGTTGAGATTCGAATCGTTAAAGTTATTATTATATGAAAAAGGAAGGCACCAAATACAGAACGTTGCTTATTATCCTGCTCAATAGTAGTTGGGAACATTTCAACTGAATTTATATTACAGATAAAAGCATAAGACATATATGAGGATCAAATAGCATTACCATACAAGGATTGCCATTTTATTGTCGCATTTAAAGATTTTTTCTATCTAATTTATAAATTTTTCATTAGATAAGGAACAAGAAGATGCATGATTTGCTTGCATGATCTGCACTTGACTTTTAGGCAATGAAAATAATAGAAAAATGGATGAAACAATCCATCCATTGTGATTGTGGCCGACATGGGACTAAAGGATGTTGAAAATTGGATGAATTGTTTGCTAGGAAACGGTAAGAAAAAGGAAAACAATGAGATAATTGACTATGTATGAAATTAATTTGGAAGCAAGAAAATTGGATAGGTGTTGGTGGCTTATGCGATCAACCTAAAATTCAAATTTGAACGTATGAGGGAAGAATTCTCCCATAATTTAAAGCTGATTTTTATCAACAATATATGTAAGCTTAGTATCCTTAGAAAATAAAATTTTAAGCCATCAAGATGTTAAAAAATGTTGAAATAAAATATGGACTAAAGAGAACATTTTATTAATGCAAAAGAAAAGTACAAGTTGTAAAGAAAATTTAGGATAACAATAAGAATGAGTAAACAATGCAAATGAAACTTTAAATAGTAACAAAGTGTTTTGTTGGAGTAGTCTGATTGATTGTATGTCTATGTATAAGTTTGGAGATGTCCTTTGTGTTGTAATGCTGGTGAATCTATATAAACCTCTCAACTTCAATTGATTAGAGTATTTTTCATGTAACTATTCAATCTCTCATGTGCTAGTTAATAACATTTCACACATTGTGTTGGACCCCGTTTCTGAAGCCCAACCAAAAGTGTTGGACCACGTTCCTGGAGCCCAACTATCCGAAACGGCTCCGAAAAGCGTTAACGGGTGCCAACTTAGGGTTATTTCAACGAACCCTTACTTGCTTTAAAACAAGCC
>JANIJF010000209.1:17679092-17690665 GCA_024520955.1 Erythroxylum bequaertii | reverse complement strand
CATACCAGATATGGGGGACCTGAAGAAAGAAATCTTAAAGGTAGCTCACTCCTCAGCTTATGATATACATCCAGGTAGCACAAAAATGTACCATACCCTTAAGGAACATTATTAGGGGAGAGGAATGAAGAAAGAAATAGCAAAATTTGTTGCTAAATGTCTAACCTGTCAATAGATTAAAGCAAAACATCATAAACCTGCAAAAATGATACAGTCCCTCCCAATCCCAAAATGGAAGTGGGAAAAGATTACTATGGACTTCGTAGTAAGGCTTCCACAAAGTCAGAGTGGGCACTATACTGTATGGGTGATCGTGAACAGGTTCACAAAGTCCGCACATTTCCTTTCGATCAGAAATGATTACCCCTTAAATAAATTAGCCCAGCTTTATATGGATGAGATCGTGAGGCTCCATAGTGCACCAACCTTTATTGTTTCGGAACATGGCCCTAGATTCATATCCAAATTCTGACCCAACTTACAGAAAGCCTTAGGTACGCGATTGAAGTTTAGTATTGCATTTCACCCTCAGATGGATGGTAAATCAAAGAGAATTATTCAAACACTTAAGGATATGCTTAGGTCCTGTGTCATGGAATTTAAGGGGAGTTGGACACTCACCTGCCACTGATAGAATTTGCCTACAATAACAACTATCTTCCTAACATTGGCATGACCCCTTATGAGGGACTTTACAGAAAGAAAAAAAAAAGTGCAGAACTCTAATACGTTAGGACGAGGTAGGAGAAAGAAAACTGATAGGTGTCGAACTTGTGTAGGTGACAACAAAAAAAGTCCAAATTATTCGAGATAGGTTAAAGATTGTCCGGGATAAACAGAAAAGTTATGCAGATAATCGCCGTAGAGATCTTGCATTTGATATCGGAGATAAGGTGATTCTTAAGATTTCTCCTTAGAAAGGCATATTGAGATTTGGGAAACGACGTAAACCAAGGCCGCATTACATAGGACCGTATGAAGTTACGGAAAGGATTGGACCAGTGGCGTATCGATTGAGGTTACCAAACGAAGTTGCAAGGATTCACAATGTCTTTCATATGTCTATGTTTCGCAAATATCTAGCTGATCCATCTCCGATAGTCACAGAACGGCTGATGAACCTAAAAGAAGATTTGACTTTCGAGGAAGAACCAATACATGTCCTCGACTGTAGAGAACAAGTTCTGCGTAACAAGACCATTCCGCTGGTTAAGGTATTGTGGAGGAACCACGCGATAGAGGAAGCTACAAAGGAGCCTGAGCGGCAAATGCGTACATTATACCCTCATTTATTTCAAGCTAGTATGCTCATTTAAATTTTGAGGGCGAAATTTTTTATAAGGAAGGGTGATTATGAAACCCTGAACTTTCCCTTCTATCAGTTTATATATTTTATTCTAAGTGAATAGAATTTCTAGATTAATAGTGAACTCGGGAAAACAATATTTCCACTTGAATAGGCATTTTGAGGACCCAACCCCCAAAAAAAAAGTGAAAATACCCAGATGAGGTCTTAGAGTCAAGTGACATTTAAACGGATCGAAAACAAGTCCAATTGGATGAATTTTGAAATTTTTATAAGTTAAGGACTAAAATGCCTTTTTTGGAAAATAATGAATATTAACGATTTTAAACCCATTGAAAATTTTTCAGGCATTTAATTACTAAGTATGGATCCTAATTAAAATATCTCACGGTCAATTTGGTGGTGAGTTGGCTGCGGAATATTTTGGAGATTTAATCTAGTTTATAGGTGTTGTAATCCATAAAAGGGCGAATTATTGTAAAACCCCGAACTTTCCCTTCTATTTGTTTCTATATTTTATTGTGGGTGAATAGTATTTATAGATGAATAGTGAACCTGGTTAAACAGTATTATCACTTGAATTGGCATTTTTTTGGAGGTTGGATCCTCAAAATGCCTATTGAAGTGGAAATACTGTTTACTCAAGTTCACTGTTAATTTGAAAATACTATTCACTCATAATAAAATATATAAACTGATAGAAAGAAAAGTTCGGGTCAAATCGGTTAATAAAAACAGTTGGGTATACTTCGGGTTAAGTGTTACGGAAGTCAACTATGGAATTGTTTTGGACAAATTTTAGACATTAAGATTTAAAGGAAGAATCTCTATTTTAACCTCTTTCATTATTGGAGGAAAAAACAGAGTGAAATACAAACAGGGAAACATTTATTCGAAATTTGAGTGGATTAGCTTTCATTAGGCAGTTTGAAAATTAGAACAAAACAAGTCGGACCATCCCCTCCTATAATCGATTACACCATTGTTTAAGCAAGTTTTAGTCAACCTTCTTCTACAGTAAGTTCAAGCAATTACGACTGTCTTCCGCAAATTCCCTGGCTCTGAGTTAGATCACACCATTGATTGACAAAGTGAGCCTTCACAAGAACTGGCTTTTGCACATGTATAAAAAGACGTACAAAGACCTCCCGAAACAAGGAACAACTTTTATGCCCTTGCAACTTTGCCCACGTCCATAAAAAGGATCCTACCAAAAATAAATAAATTAAAAGAAATGGGGATGGAATTACACTCCTTCCCACTTTATCATCTCTCTACTGCTTTTATCAATCAACAAATGTGGCTCTTCTGAGTGAAAAAGAATGCAGTGACTCAAAAGGTTCATGAAGACCATTGATCAGGAACTGTGAGAAAGTATGAAGTCATTGCTTTTCTGAATCTTTTCTTGTATTGTTTTGGTGATATGACTGTTGGGGATGCATTTCTTGGACCACCAAGTATTCCAGATGCCTTTACCCAAGTCTCTAAATGCTTGTCCCATGTGTATTGTCTCATAAAATCAATGATACCTAAGACCAGCTCTTTTCGTTCTTGGTCCACTCCAACAAGCAGAGAGTAGTCCATAACATCAACAGACTACAGTCATTGAAAGCCATGTTAGAATTAAAATGCCCAATTTTGACACCTAAATGAACAGAATATCGATGCAAAGGTAAATGCTATCACTGGTTTCATACCAGAGAAAATCAATAGAGGAGACACCAGAGGTAGTGCTTACCGCCAAGAAAGATGTATCATTCCATATGGCTCTTTCTAAACTCCTCTTTGTCTTGCTTCCAAGAAATATTGGCTCTGTGCACAACTCTTCCACCAGATTCGTATCTAGCAAAACCGTGTTTGACCCAGTTGTATCTGGATTATATCGGGACCGAGCAGAACCCTTAAGGTCGTAAATCCTCGTAATACTTCTCTTATAGAAGAGGTTTTCCATTACCATCAAATCCATTTTTGTTTCTTTGCCACCTTTCAAGTGCTTTACACTAACCTGCCATCAAATTGATAAATAAGAATCAGAAAGAACTGATGTATTTAGCTCCCAACACACACATTCCCTGATCCACGGATGTTCAATAAACATAATAGTGCAGATGAGAGCCTAACCTGATAAATACCAAGAACTTTTGCCAAACAAGTAGGACTTCCTGAATTCAGAGAATCTGTCAAATATTTGAAATATTCTGGTGCAAATTCTTCAAATGATTCCAGCTCAGTCTTTTTGACTTGTTTTATAATGAATCTCTCATCCAATGATCTGGCAAAATACACATTGCTTTTTCCTCCTTGGGCACTCCACCTCTGACAGCGACTAAGGGAGCGAACAAAATCTACATCACTAGGGCAGCATTTCTTCCTAAGAGAATCAAACTGCTTAGCAAAATAACAAGTGACAGAAAACTTGACTTTGCCCCCTGCCGGTGAAGAATCATCACCATAAGAAACTGTTAAATGAGGGGATCCTTTGGAATCCATAAACAGGTTACCAGCCGATGAAGATAGATCTTCAGATCCATAACTTCCATAATGGATATAATCCAAGTTCACAGCACCAAAAGATTGCCAACTTGAAAAATTGGAAGATGTTGAATCTTCCTTGCGTCTTTCATTTCCACCCCAGATTCCTTCGCTTTCATTTGACTTATCAGTGACCCAATCCTCATATTCCATGGAACTAAGGGCATAAGACACTACACTGGCAGGATCATCTTCATAGACACCTATTACTATATCATTACAACCCCTCTGAGGAAGCAGCAATCGAGCACCCCCAGCCATATGAGAAGTGGAGATAAATGAGGGAGTAGCACCAGGTTCTAAATTCAGCTTTTGTGCCTCTATAGGCAATTTCTGGGAGAGAGTCTGCATTGTGATTGATGAACGATCTCTCACCATACTCCTGTAATCTCCAAATGCATGAAATGATCTTGATGTTGACAAATTCAACGATGAAGGCAGTAAGCCTCTATGGATTCTTTCTTGGATTCTCAAGGCAGAGTCGAAAGAATGAACCCTAGTTGGTGTCATCATCCTTTTGAAGGGAGAATAATCAGAGAGACTTGTTTGATTGACCAACCTCGGCCTAGATCCATCAGCTTGAGATGCAAGTAAAGGTGCAATGTCAGCTGCAAATTGTTCAGTACCTGTCCAAGCAGAATCCATTCTCTCAGACAAATTGGAAGCACTGAGGGGGAGGCTACTACAAGAGTTCTTGTTTGAATTAATCTCACCATCTGAATGGACCTCCCCCACTCTGTCCTCGCATATTGAATCTTCAGGAACAAAACTTCCCAAGGACATACTAGTCTCAATCTGTTCTGATGTTAAGTGATCACCAATACACACCTGTGGTTTATAACAACCAGAAATGTCACTTTCTTGGCAAGGCTCAAGCTGGCCATCCTTGCAAAATATATCATTCCTCAACTTTTGAAGCTCAGCAGGAGCTGCATCCCCTTGTTTGACCTTGACAGTAAATTTTGTCTTAAGGAGAGAATCTAATAAATAAAGCTGACGGTTCCAATCATATGATCCAATTAAAAGAGCCTGTCTCAAACGGTTAAGTTCTAAAATGTCCACAGCTGCTTGATCAGATGGTGGACACTCTCCAACAGCGTGTTGTAGCATGCTCTATACACATAAAGACTGATCAGAAGATTTGCAACTATAGCATTTGCAAGTTTAAACAGATTACAGAATAACCATTCTAGATTGTTCCACCGGAACAAGAACAACAATGCTACTTACATGATAATCACTTCTTTCTTTCCTAAGTTGATCTTTCAGATTCATAAGGTGATTCTGTAACTGGTTTGCATCTGGTAATTCAGAATCAAATGATTTACTCTCCTGTTCCAAGTTGTCTAGTATAGCAGATATTTCTGAATAGAAAGTCTCCATTTTGTCCAAAAGCTGTAAGGAAGAAGAGAAGATTTAGAAAAGCAAAGTGCATTTGAAAACAACTATTGATTGCAAGATTCTTACGCAATCAATAATCAAAACATAATAAGGCAATAAGCAAGTCAAATAAAGAACCTCTACTGCCTCTTCTCTGATCCACTTTTGCTGGCCCTGACCATTGAATTCAAGCACTGATGGTGGCAAATGAACATTCAGAATATCAATTGGGGAATATCGGAAGAATGCAACCATACTCCCAAACCTGCTAGATAGAAATTTTAATGATCACCCAAAGAGTCCACAAAAGCCAAAGACTATATTTCAATAGGAATAGCAGTTACCCATAGAATCGAAGGCAGTCCCTCTGCAATGAATGACCACAGGGTGCCAGACGATTGGCAGTTGCATGATTAGAAAAGCTCAGTTCCAAAAATTTCCCAAATGAAAGTCCCCAAGCAGCATCTGACATGACCACTCTGCGGGTAGCTGGTGGAACTCCATCAACATGAGGACACCTAAGGCATCGGTGCCACATCCATATCTTCCCATCCCGCTCCCCGGGCAGAGGTGTCGCAGAGGCAAGAGATCTAACATTGATTGTCAGATTTCCCTGCTGGTGGGTGTAGCAAAGTACATGTGCTTCAGCTGGTTCCTTACAAGACCTACAGTATGATGCCTGGTGAAAGAAAATGTTACTATTACATGAGATTGTTATGTCTGCTTTAGCTTTATGTTAGTGAAGAGAAAACAATGATGAATTACCTGATCAAATAGGTCATCACGAAGATATCTTCCAAGTGGCTTGTCAAATGATCCATAGAACTTTATGCGCAACAGCCGAGAACGTTCACAAACAGTACCTTTTGGTACATAGCGGCTTGAAAATGATACCAATATACTCTGGTGAGTTTCAGTGGCTGAGAAGTATTCACTAGATCCTTCTCCCTCATCAAACCTCTCAGGTCTTGTAAATTCACAAGAACTGACATGCTTTCCTTGCTCTTGATGCAAACTATCATACAATTCTGAATGCACAAGGTCTTTACTGACAGCAGACGTTTTATATAAATTTGGAACCTCAAACTCACCAAATGAATCTTTTCCCACGTTAGATGTAAATTTATCGTGACATGCATCAAAGAGCGCATCCTCTAAACAACTATCTACCAAACCATGAGATAAAGGAATACTACAGACCTCAAGTTTCCGAGATAACAATTGTGGCTTTGTATGCTCTGGCTCTAGTCCGATGTACCCATCATCCCAAGTAGAGATTTTGGCTTCAGAACAGGAATCAGTTGGCAAGGTAAGTGAAACAGAATTATCAGCCGTCATGCTCTCTGGTTCAGAAATGGAGCTTTTCAGTTTCATCTTAGGAAGACTTGCACCCTCATCAGCAAGGAATGATGTCTCAAGGGATAAGTGATAAGCTGCAAAAACTGCAAACTGAACAACATGCTTAACCTTCTTTAGTTCTTCACGGCATGAACCCCGCAGCATGATCTACACAACAGGTCATAAACTGATCATTAGATAGAATTGAGAACTAATTTGGATGAGTGCATGCTAAGGTTTAATAAATTATAGCCTAATGATATGATTGATAACTTTTATGTCTCACCTCCGTGGTTCTACATTAAGCTAACAGTATTGTGGCAAACAATAGATGTAATTCATGTTTCCACTTAGATCCACCAGGTGAGTTTCAATGAATGTATGCAATGCTCTCACTGATCTGTATTTAAAACATCTATGCTACAAAGCTTTTGGTTCCTATAATTAGGAAATTAATTAAAATCGTACCCCTGGAACACCATCCTGTTGGCAACAAGACTGACATTGCCGTGTATGATACTAGTGGAACTTTACATCATACTAACCAGTTACTGAATTTAATTTTGCAGCATCAAATTGTAATATATCACGGATCAATAGAAAACCAAACAGAAGAAATCATGAAGTTTGATCAATCTACAGACAGCACTAAGTTCAGACTACGCCATAATCACAACCTGAGCAAAAAATGTATATCTCTGCCTTACAAGAATGCAACTCTACCCTCAACCATTAAATGAGACCCCCTTCTTGAAAATAAAATTGTCATGTATAGCTTATATAATCTGATAGAAGTGATACAGTACCGTGCAACCTAGACGTCGCGGACATCCTTCAAAAAACATCAATGTTTTAGAAGGTTTTTTGTTCAACTGATTGGTATTCTCGTGTTCTTCACATACTCTCTCTACCTTAAATAGCTCACAATGTCCCAACCATGTCGTAGAAATATTGTCAATAGATGCACTAATGTGCGCACCAGTGCACCGAGCTATACGCTCTAGCAATGAACTTTTCACATTGGGAACCAATGAAATTTCCTTTGTCAGTAGATATTCTTGGGCATATGGGGATACACTCTTTTCTACTAACAGAACATGTGGGCGAAGAGCTTCTATCTTTGACATAATCATCTTAAGATGATCACTTTCCTGTGCAAAAGATCACTCAAAACTTCATTAATCATTAGAACTCTTCAATCCGACTAAGAAAACAATGAAAATATCAGCTCAGCAGAGAAAGTACCTGTTGCACTAATGTATTAAATGATGCCAACTGATTCACAACATTCTGGTATTCAAGTGCTCCCTCTAAAAGTAGCAATCTGGCGTTTTTGTATTGAGTGGTCATGCGTTTATGCTTTATATTTTTTGTACAAACTACTCCCTTTACAAGAACACTGCAAAGTATAAAAATAAAAAAACATAACCAATATTAATGTTAAAGGATTAGATATCTTTGAACAAAGTAGACGAAAAAGATGACCAAATGATACCTATCACTTGGACTTCCTGCTGCTATACATTTAACCTTTACATAATCAACAGGATCCATACTGCCTCCTCTGCTAGTATCTGGTTTCACAAAATTGGCAGCTTGCCATGCTAAACTGGTAACAATGCCAAGCCAGTCATCAGTGTTGCCCTCGTTACTGACTCTAACACCCTCGCGGATCCTAACACCCTCTCCCTGCAAAAGCTGCGATACAAGAGCCCTAAAATGCACCTGTATGACAGCTCTAAGGCATTCCTTGTTACCATCATTATGTTTTTCCTTTGATGGAAAAGCATCAGAAAAGCTGGTACTAGATGTAAACATTGTACTTGAATCCCCAACATAATTGTCATCGTCATCACATGTACAAAGATCGCTCTCGGCCTCATCATTTTCATCCTCCGGAGGAGGAGGATACCAGATACGACCATTGTTTTCAAAAACAAAATCCAATGATTTTTGCGGTTCATCAAGTTGATTCTGTAAAATTGATATGTCATCAGAGTATTCACAACTGTTCTCTGAATACCCAGTCTCTTTTTCAGGCATTCTTAAAACAGCCATATTTTCTTGATCAAAATGACCATAATTATGAGACAACGGACTTCCATGGTGCTCTTGCTGTACAGGATGCCCAGGTCTATAGAAAGTAAGATTATTCCTATACGGCCTATGCAGAGGACTCGAACCAACTGAGTTACAATCACAAAACTCAACTCTAGAGCTAAAACTACTTGAATCTAAATCTGAAATATCATGGCAATATTCACTTGATGGACTGTAAAAGTGCTTCCCAGAATATTCAGCTTCCTCTTCATCACTCCTGCATCAGCAAGTCCAGAAATAAGACCAAGTTGCTAGGGGAAAAGAAATAGCAGAAAAATAAAAGACAAGATAAAAGCAGAGGCAGTAAGCATTGGAGAACTTAAATGTTTCTGGCTGACATTTTTCGCAGATGGAAGTGATAGATCAAGCTCAAGTTTCAGAACATGACCATATATTAGTTAGTTACACTCGTAGGTTTCTGACATAATCTGGATATTCGGGAAAATTTATTTACCTGCTTGGAGAGTCACGAACACACATCGGATATGGGTGAGCACTAAATGAGGCGATACACCTGCTGCTTGCTGCATGAGAAGAATACAACGGATCTCTGGATTCAAGATGATGTACGAGACGACCACTTTGAATTGATTCCCCGCTAAAAGGAGAGGATGGCTCGAGGTTATCACGGGGAGGTGACTCGGTAGGGTGCACCTTTTCACAGTTTTTCTTCACAGCTTCACGTTTGCTATTAACCACGTCACAGAACTTGCAAAATTTGATACTTACCTCACAGTCAGTATTGCTTCTGGCATCCAAGGATTCAGTAACAACATCATGAGACTCGTAGCCCCTCATACATTTAATACAAAACCACGTCCCACAACTTAAGCAAGAGCATCCATTGAAGAAGTCAGTGGACTTGGTCTTGCACTCGCAACACATTTTTCTGTCGGGCATCTCAAATTCAGGGGATAAAAAGATGATAATATATCGCTTGGCCCCCAAGAAATCCAAGACCTAACCTTTTCTATCAGATCTTGAAGGGAAGTATCAGGTATTCCCATAAAACGAAAACAACCCCAACACTTATCCCAACCCAACCCAGTATGAGCCACTTTTCTTCTCCCTCGAAACAAATATTACAAGAAAGCTTGATACAAATGGTATACACCCAGAAAACTAGGAACTGACTCAAACTGAACAAGGTTAAGTATGATATGAAGTGAAAACCCACCCACAACAAAAAAGGTGGGTGATTAGGGTTGCGTATCTTGATTTTAACCTTTTCTGTATGATTAAAACCTTCAAAGATGGTTAAAAAGGAAAAAGAGAAGAAAATCCTCCAAGAATCAACGAAAACATATATCCAAGGAGGAAATCCCCAAGCAACAAAGGAATAAACTATTTACACCAAAACAACCACAGCACAAAAGATTTTCAGAACCCAACAATAAAACAATGACAAGAACCACAACAACGACAACAACACAAAACTGTCAAACCCCTCGCCAAAAAAAACGAACTTTTGAAACGAAACCCAGACAGAACTCAGCGTCTAACCGATCCCAGATTCATCAACAATGAATCCACGGGTCGATTCAAGCATATCACAGCCAGTAAGAGACCAAACCCAGACACCCAAGAAACGAAAGGCGTAAAGAGAGAGACTTGGGATCAAATACTGGGAAGAATAAGAATCAAAAGCAAGAAAAGGAGAAGTACGGAGAAGGTTCCATTTCCAGCGGAAGAAAAAGCTCGCATCTCGATGAACAACAAAATCCTTGTTTTCTCTTTCCCTAACTTGTTAATGTTCTTCAGGTTCTGGCTGGTTTTGTTTATCTAATGCTCAGCTGGACTAGAGAATCTATGATATTTCTCACAGCTACCATTACAAGTTCTTCTGAAACCCCCTCCCCCAACAAACCTCCACTTTCATTTCAATAACTTGAAGAAGAACTCTTTTTTTTTCCCCCCTTTTACTTTAGAAGCAAAGTATTGCACTTATCACTTTTATTTCTTTATAAGTAATGGTGATTGATTCTATTCTCCTCACTTTTAAAAAATGTGGTCAAATTTCTCCATCTGCAAGTCATTGGCTGCTCCTTTTAAATATGGTTTCTCTAATTCTTTGTATAGGGTTACGGAATTGCAATCCCAGTCAGCATCACATTCACACTGGAGGGTGCAACTATTTATTTTTGGTAGGGTCTTTATGGCATTTCGCACCCCTCTTTATTTGTAATCGACACGCTCCTTACTACGCTGCGTGCAGCTCACGCTCTTTTGTATAGGAAATTATCTAGATTTTGAGGGCCTTGCTTTGGTCCGGTCCGGCAGCGTATCTTCCGGTTTTACTGAAAAATTCACCTGCACTTTCTGTGTCTCGAATTTAATTGTAATCACTGTAGACAATTAGTCCATTCTAAAAGGTCCATTTGACCTACCAAGTTCCAACTCTAATTCTAATAGCAATTTCAATAAAATAACAAATAAATATACTAGAGAATAAGTTGGTTAGATTTGTAACTGCTCATAAAAAAGAGTTTTTTCCAAGAGAAACTTTATTAATAGCATTACTCTGCATGAAAGATGACCTAATACATTTTCTTCTATGTGAATTTTAGAAAAATAATATATAATTATAATTATAATTATAATCGTAAAATAAAAAATATTCGATATAAATTCTATAAAATTCAAGATTATAAGATAAATTTTAACTAATATATAGATATTCAATAGTTCTAAATTTTGAATTCTAAAAAGTAAAAAAAAAAAACTTAACAAAGGAAGACTATACTAGAGAAGCATTAACAATAAAGGAAGTGATTTCTTCTTTAGGACATTAAGTTAGGAAGCTTTTCCTATAAATAGGAACCCTCTATGTACTTTGAAGAGGAATTTGCATTTAGAAATAATATTGAGAGCTTTCTTGCTTTCTTTGTATTCTTTGAGAATACTTGACTTATCGAAG
>JANIJF010000209.1:17317263-17332507 GCA_024520955.1 Erythroxylum bequaertii | reverse complement strand
TTTTTCTTCAGATCCTCTACTTGCTTTTTTAAAACAATGTTTTCACTCTCTACAACTTGTACGTGTTTCTGAAGTAATTTGGTAGCAATTTCTTCTGGGAAAGTGTTTCCCATTGTCTTAAGTTTCTAATGACACCAAGATCATTCAATTTGGATCAGTACTCCAAAAGTTATACTCCAAATAATTCAGACTATTCTTAAACTGAGACAGTATTCTGTACTTGACTTCTATTCAAAAAATTGAAATTCTTAGAGATAGAACTAAGATTCGATCTCTTCATAAACTTTGTACCCTTATATTGCTAGTTTACTCCAATTCAAAAATCATCTCATTTGGAAATCTACAGATCAAGATATAACCGAAATACCCAAGCATGTTCAGTGAAATCTTACCAATTCATATTATTCCAACAGGTTCCCTCAACTTCATTTAATCAGTATTTTCTAAATCAATTTAGAATGCTACCAATTCTTATGGAGAGGTATAATAATGTGCTAGGAACCTATTGGTTCAAGAATCAAGTCATTTGGAGGTCTAGAGAAGAAGTTATGATCGAAAGAAGTAAGACTGTTCAGTTTGCAAAATGCTTTCAGGTGTGATAGATAAGGACAAAAATGCTAGACTATTTATAAACACACTCAGTCAGACCGTCCGACATTTTACACTTGATCTCTCTCAATTTATTTCAGATTGCTATGACTTTTGGTGAGGAGGTATAGTGCAATGTGTTACAAGTGCACTGGTTCAAGTCTCATGTCATTTAGAGGTCGGACGAAGGAGATATAGCCAAAATACTGAAGGATGTTCGTCAGCCTCCAACCTTCAAAGTTGCGATCGTCTGGTCTACAATTGTCTGCACTCGCGATCGTCTGGACGATAACGGTTTTCCCAGTTGCACCCCCTCTGATGCAAAAGAAAGAAAACTGAGGTTGAGAGTAGGAAAAATTAGAAGATAACAACATTTAACTCTGATGGAGATTTGATGAAAAACTTTGTGGAAATGAAGAAATATGCAGAAAACAAAGCTATAAAGAAAATAAAGACAAGAGTACTGTACTTGATCTTTCAATACTAAGAAAAACGTGACTTTAAATTTAGACACTTTTCTAATTTCTATAGTCCTTAGCTAGTTTCCCAACTAACTGGATCTTATTGAACTAGTCTCATGAGCCCCATCTTTTTATTCCAATTGTCTCTAAATTTACAAAGTCATTTTCTCACAAATTCTAAAGTCACCTATAAATTTCTCCAATATCATTTAACCCATTTCTATATCCTTCCATCAATTTACTTACCACTTAGCATTTTTCCTAGTCCAGTCGTACTCAAAATTTTCAAAATTTTCCCCTAACATTCACCAAAATTTCTAAATCAATACATATATTCTCCATATCGATTTTTAATACAATTAATTCATAATTCTCAATAAGAATCACATGTCACATATAAATCAATTATACCCGACAATTGTCAATGAATGCATTTACAGTCATTTTAATGTGTGCAACAATTCAGATTCACATGCGTCTATGCCAACAATATGTATGAGCATGAAAAATGCATTTTCTTAACCTTTCACTATTCTCACATATACCGTATGTTTGGGTTTTAACTCTTAATATGGGAACGGGATATTACATCAATTGTCTAGACACTATAAATGTTTTATTTACCAAAGCTCCTCCACTAGCTACATCAACCATACTCCAATCCATTGGCAATAGTCCTTAAGAAAAGTACTGAATCAAAAGTTAGTCAGGAATTTGATGGTGTAGGCAACTATCACATAACTCTTTAAACCTTTCTCAATATTCATACAATGTTTCTCTAGTACAGTTTCTTATCCTACATATCTCCTTTCTAATATTGGCTACTCGTAATGCAGGAAAGTACTTCTCTAGGAACATTCTTTTCATCTCATTCCATATTGTCATTGGGCCAGTTGGAAGATAATATAGCCAAATCTTAGCCTTATCTTTCAATGATAATGGAAAGACCCTGAGATTAATTTAGTCTTTTGTCACCCCTTATAGCTTCATTCCATAGCAGACAACATGAAATTCCTTCAGTTGTTTGTATGGATCTTCATTTGTAAGACCATGAAAAATATGAACTAAGTGAAAATAGATTTTAACTTGAAATCCACCTTAACATCTAGAAATTGTATGCATAAGGGTTATTGATTCAAATTTTGTGCTACTAACTCCCTCAACATTCTAGTGTTAAGATTTTTCATCTTTTCTTCCACTTTTTGAAAATTAGAGTCTTCATTAATTATTAGATCTACTTAAACTTTCACTTCTGAAGGTGAATGACTGCTTCCTTGCTTAGTCTCTTTCCTTAAACAACGTTATCTTCTCAATTTTTGGGTTATATTGTAATTCATTTATCTGAGAAGTACAAGTCATACAAGACAAGAGATTAGTAGTAAACTATAAAATAACACGAAGAAACTAAAATAGTTCCCCAACAATGGCATCAAATTTTGATTAGGTTGTTGGAACCCTCAAAATTAATTCCGATTCTCCAAATTTCTTGTAATAGTCGTGAAACCAATTCGAATCTCGAGAGAACTAACACTAGTTTCTTAATTTCAAATAATAAAATAAATTTTGGGTTTTCGATTAATTAACTAAAATAAAAAAGGAATCAAAATAAATTAACTGAATATAAAAGGGGAAATTTTCATTATTACTAAACTTTGCTTTTGATCCTTGGTCTAAAAAGAATAGGTGTCACAATTCAAGTAGTTAGTCTAAAACATATTAGGATAGCCATAATAAGTTTCAAATTTTTCTAAATTAATTGGTCCAAACCCGACATCCAAACCAAAACTTACCATCCATTAATTGAGTGTGATAACATTCCATGTCAAATAAATGATAGCAATAAGTTAGTAAAAAAGATTAAAGCCCTAAATTAAATAATTAAGATAGCTATAACCATTCAACTTAGTTTTATTGTTTATCCTAAGTTAAATATGCAAATTCATAAATAACCTACTGCTACTTGTACAAATCCTTCATGACAATTACAGATGATTGAATAGCAATAGAATAATTAACATTAAATTAATTTTTCAGATTAATCAATATTAATCATTCATCAAATATAAGAACTCAAAACAAGAAATACTTGATTTAAAATATGAATAAAATATTAGAACAAAACCTCACAAGATTACAACTATAGTTTTAAATCCCCTTGAATCAAAATAATTGAGTTTAGCCATACATGGCTATAGTTCCAACACCAAAAATAGAAGAAAGATGAAGAATTGGGAGAAAAGTAAGAAGAAGAACGATTGATTGATTTGGAGAGGTGAAGAACGTCCCTCTTTAATGCTTTCCTATTTTAAACCTAATCTAATCCTATCTTATAAAGGTGCTTATCTTAAACAATTCTCAATCCCTACATAAAAGGGATATAAAGAATTTTCCTAATTAAACTCCAACTCTTCAAATAAATGGGGAATTAGGCGTGATCTCGCCTTATCTATTGTAGTAATATATCTATATTCTTCAAAATTTGTGATTTTCACCAATAATGTCCAAATTTGATGCAATTTCCACTTTCATCTCCTAAAACAAAACAAACATTAATTTTCCTATTTAAGCATGAAAATTATCCAAAACAAAAGAGATAACTCCAATTAATTTAACAAAATAACATCTTATCACCAATCTTACAAGGAATGGTAAACATACCTAAATCCTTACATTTGATGGGAAGTTTCCTTTGAAAAGGCCACAAAAACATTCTCACCCAACATTATCTTTTCATCACATCTTAGCATCCGCTTATTAATGTATAAATCTTCAAGGAATTTCTCTTACGTTAAAGTTTGCTTAATTGTGTTAAATAAGGGTATGTTACCTCAATCATGTAGAAAGTTTCAAGGATCTCCTTTTCCTTTTCTTCCTTCTTTGATTTTCCTAATTTTCTAAAAAAAGTTGGAAGGTTGGACTTAACCTTAATTGAAAGACTAGAATTTACCTTCAAATATGATTTAATATTCCCTTCTTTCTTAAGTTTCTTCTAAATCTTGTCCTCATTAGCAACTACAGGAATAGTCTTTTTAGGCTCTTCGACCTTATTGCCACTCTACAAAGTCAATGCACTCTCACTTTTAGGGTTCATCTTAGGTTAAGATGACAATCTTTCTCAACTTTGAACCTTTAAATGGTTAATAATAACTACCATTTGGTTGATTTGATTCTCTAAATTTTGAATGCTAGACTTTGCCTCTTGTTGCAATTACTTAGTCTCTTATTGTAACTATTCAACCTACAGTTGAAATTGTAAAGTTTTACTAATAGGAAACTTATCAATATCCTCCAAAGATATACATGAGTTAAGGGAAGATTATGGCTACGATTGAAATTGTTATTAGGGATCCTACTACCTATTTGGAAAGAAGTTTTGTTACTTGTTCCCTCCATAACTAAGGTTAGCATGATCCCTCCAATCTAGGTTATAAGTGTTAGAGAAAGGATCCTATGGCCAATGATGTGGAATATTCTTAGTAGTGTTTACAAAATAAATGCAACAAAAATAAGCAAGTTATAATAAGAAACAATTAGATTAATAAACCTAATTCTTAGTTTAGTTTCCACCTTCACTTAAATAGCAAAATTAATTGTAACATTATCTTTGACCTCTTATGAAATTACTAATTATAGGCAACAACAAGCTTTGTTAACCCCAAATTTCCCCTAATTTGTATCTAACACAAACAAACTCTTTGATTAGATTTAAATTGGTAAACAACTTAGAACAAGCTCTCTAAATTTAGTGTAATAATATCTTTAAGAACTAGGAAAATAGGTTAGTCTATGCAACAATCACATAAGTTCGAATTGTTTAACTTAGGTTATGTTACTCCTAATGATGCTCAAATACTATTTTGCTACTTATGATTCAGGAAGAACAACAATTATGGATTGAAGCCCTAATTCTAGTAATAAATTTGCATATGAACAATCTATAATTGCTAATTTAAATAATAAACATAAACCATAAATACTAGCCTTAAAATAATACAACCAATTCCATAGAAGAGTAAAGAATAATGTTATTGTAATTGATTAATGCATAAACAAGGTTTGGGCTCCACAACCCCTTGAATTAGAAGAGATAGATCTAGCCCTGCATAGTTCTTGAAAACACACATCTAAAAGAGAGGGGAAAAAGTGAAAAGATGAATGTGTTTTGCTCCCCTCAACTAAAAAAGAAAGGGTTTAAATAGCCCAGGGTCTTCTAAGAAGTTAAGAAAAATAAAAGTCCTAAAATAATCCTACCAAAAAAAAAATTAGACAATAAAATAAAATAAAATAAGACTCCCATATAATGTAGGAAAATTATTATTCATCTGCATATTTCATGCCTCTGGGCTCTAGAAGCTTTGAAAAAAAATTATGTCCACATTTATCAAACAACTTAATATGGAAACTTGTGATAATAGTAGGTTCAAGCGAGATTTCAATATTGATACTTTCTTATTCTAAACAAACTTAAAATAAGAAAGTTGTTGCTCTCTTTTTAATATTTTCATAAGATTTTTAATCTCTTTAATTGAATTTTGGATGAGAAAGTTAAGGATAAAAAATTGAACAATAAATTGTGAAATTAAACTCATTTTTCTTATTTTTCCTCCATTTGTTGCCTATATCAAAATAAGAACCAAATTGAGTATCTTATATATAAAATAAGCATAAAACACTAAGAATTAAGAAATAAATAAATACTTAATCAGAAACTTATCAATCTTAATTATCATTTAGTTTTTCTATTTTCATCCAGTGTAGTGGTTAGTTATTTTAGTTTTGTTAAATTTTTCCTTTAGGTCAATCATTCATTTATTAGATTAGTCAATAGAAAGACAATTAGTACTAGTACATGTAGTCCTTGTAAGATCGACACTCATATTAACTAGACAATAATATACTAATCATAGGCGCACTTATTTAGTAATCTTTACTAATGTTTTTCATTTAGATATACCACCTTAATGTGAACATGTAATGGTTTGGCATAAGTATCATCCAAAAGATCCACACCTCTAAAGAGGTGGTAGTAAATGTAAGAAGAGCAGGATCAGAAAGATGATCCTAACAGAGCACTAGGAAGTACAATTGAAGAAGAAAATGACCATGATGCTTTCATTTTTTATAGACCAGATTTGGAGTTAGGTTAAGATTTACAGTGATGATTGGTGTAAGACAGGGATGAGAACCGTAAAGGAAGCTATCATATCCTTTAAATAGACATTGAATTTGGAGACTCCTTATAATGTAAATAGTGATAGTTAGTTTTATTATCTTTGAAATGTTAATGGTAATGACAGGATTATGTGGTTTTTATATATTTTAAAATGGTGGTATAAGCATTAAAAGAGGTGCTTTTAAAAGCCACTATAGTTGAAGAAGGAAGAAACATTTAAGGAATGTCTATATAATACCATATAAAGATTGGCAATAGTGATTTAAATTTGTTGAATAAAGATTGAGGTATATAAACTAGTACAATTTATCAATCTTTACAAATATTCAATCAAATATTTTATATATAGACAATTACCTTAATTTATAAGATTTGTTATAAATTTAAATTATATGTTAATTTATAATATTTTTTATATACCTTAATTTATGAGATATGTTGTCATTTAAATTATTAAAAAATTTGAATAGAAAACTAATTAATAAATTAATTTCTTTAATATATGATAGATTAGACAATCTACTTAATACAAGATAGGTAAGAAAATTATATAGCTTGATTAAAATAAAAGACAAAAATACGTGAATCTCCCTATGGTTTGAGCAATTTTAAGAAAGTCTCTAATCTTTAAAATTAAAAAATATTTTATTTTTATTTTTTAGAAAAACTCTTTCTCTTAGACTTCTGCTAAAAAATGATAACAAAATACATATAGCATGAATATTACACGAGGATCAATCAAATACTACTGAAATAACGAACTAATCTAGTTCTTAATCCTTACTTAAATAAATTAAACATAAACGACCCTAAGAATTGATTATAGTTATCTTAAAAACTTATTCGTTCTGATTGGGTTTAGAAGTTGGGTTAGGTCATTATATCAATAATAGTTGAATGATCTAGATGTGATGTTCAATTTGTACATGCTTCACTATTATTTTTTAGCAAAAGTTTAAGAGGAGTTTATGTTAAAAATTAAAAGTAATATATCTTTTTTTATTTACTTAAACCATAGGACGCATGAGTATTTTTTTCTTATAATTAAATATTGTGATAGTCATTCTGAATGCTCATGTAATGTGATTCTTGTGTATCTTGAATATTCCATTGCCTAGTTAAAACAAAATATTGGAATAGTATTATGAATGCTTGATTTCTATCTAAAATTATGAATATTAAAGTTAAATAATTAAATCAAAAGTAGGTAGAGGATGAGAGTGGTTATGACTATTAAAATACTTAAGTTTCGTGATCTAGTTAGCGAAACACATGAATGGATTAACAATTTTTTTATTATTCTTATTTTCCTATTCGTAAGTCATAGTTCAAGGAACAATTCTAGTAATGAAAGAAGATTGATTAAACTTGACATTAGTTCAAAATCTTTTTTTAACTAGAATGGTGCCATTTAAAAATTTTGGACAACTAAAGGCCTAATTTTTCTTTCTCATTATCTCTTATTAATAAAATGAAAGATGAAAAAGACAATGACAAAAAGAGATAATACAATTATTGTTTTTGTTTAAAGATATATATTTAATTTAAAATATGGTAAATACTTAAGTCATATCTTTTTTTTTGAAGCCAAGCAAATTCATTCAAATATCGAGAAATCAAAAACCAGAAGAAGCAACTAAACCCAAAGCCAATATGCTTTACCCTATAACACCCGGACCTAAAACTTCATCTGAATTGATTACAAGCGACAAACAATCACAAAGAAGAACAGTCCCAAGTAGTACTTAAGTCATATCTTAAATATATCGTTAATGATTATATTGTTCGTAAAAGAAAATTTTCTAAACTATGAGTCAATTTTAAAATAAACAACTTAAATCCTTGCATATCTTTTTAATCATACAAGTTTTACTATTTCTATACCCATTTTATTAGCTTAAACTTGTGGTTTTATTGGCATCTAAAATACATTCAATAACAAATGATTTCATCATTATAATGATCATTCAAACAATATACTAAATTATAATTAATCATAATATCTTGTATAACAAGTTTTTGAATTACATCTCGATATACAAATATTTGTATAAAAAAAATTATAATATCCTTTATAGAGATCTTTGGATAATTATCTGTTTATCACCTGAAGAGAAATGTCAATCGCTGATATAATAATATCATTTCCTAGACAACATCTTATAGTCTTCATATACACTTGTCACTTCCTAATGTGTTCTAAAAGAACCTTGCATCAGTCTTATTACCTCATCTCATAAGTAGTTAACGATCTTTATATTTAGTAGAGTGCTTATATAATCATTCCGATGGCAAAAGTTAAAATTATTTTTAGAATTTTTAATATGGGTAAAGTGTAGAATCCATTAACAATAATTGAGCTTAAGTTAACCATTGTTAAAATGACTAAAACTAGTTATTTGGAATTATTATTAGAATTTTTAATATGAGTAGAGTGTAGAGCCTATTAACAAGAATTGAACTTGGGTTAACTATTGTCAAAATGACTAGAACTAGTCATTTGGATAGTTGACCCTTACCATTTATAAACCCTTTAATATTTTCATGTTTAGTCAATATGGGGTTCTAACACTCTCCCTCAAGTGCAACTAGGAATAGACATCCAGTCACTTGAAATAAACTTAGTGGTAACCGGATCAAGTTGTTGGGATTAGACATCCAGACGGACAACTGAGAAATTAATAATCCAGACCAAACCTGCTCTGGTACCATATTAAAATTTTTAATATGGGTAAAGTGTAGAGCTCATTAATAAGAATTGGGCTTAAGTTAACTATTGCCAAAATGACTAGAACTTGTAATTTAGTTAGTTTTCCCTTACCACTTATAAACCCTTTAACATTTTCATATTTTGTAATTATGGGATACTCTAACAATTCATTATCCAAGATCGTAACAAGGAATCATATGATTCCCAATTTACCGATTCGACTGTTCCCGCCATCGGTTCCTCTATCAATCCATTAACAAACCTTGTCTTGTTCTTGGCTTATAAGACGATCAAGAATGCCTTCTCCCATATATCATAGTTATCACTATTTAACACAATAGGTGTTAAAACCATACCCAGATTGTCTGATGGTGATAAGAAAAATGGAGAGGAAAAATCAATTGTCCTCTTCCCCCTTTTGGTTTCTGCCTCTCCCTTCATTGTTATTGTACGTCACATAGAGGCGAGATTTTCAGAGTAGAAAGCACTTCAACGTCCCTCTCTGATACTATGAAAAAAATGTCGCTTGATAATTTTTTAAGAAAATAATTCTGATTCACACACTCAAATTGTACAAGAGACAAAGAATATATTACAAAGCAAAATAACCTACTAATAAACCATACTCTATAGTAACAAACCTTACTCTATAGGTATTCGGCCTATGAAATATCTAAATAAGCCCAAACTAAATGTACATCAAAATATAATACAAATAAATACAATTCTCAATATCTTTCTTATTTATAATTAGCTTAACCATGTTTATTTATAAAGGTTTAATATCATAAGATTGGAAACAGTCTCTTTACTAGTTAAGGGTAAAGTTGCGTATTACTGAATCTCTCCAAACCCCTCATGTCAGCGAGATTTTTATTGAATGTTGTTGTTGAGGTTTGATATCATAAGAGTGCTACTTTTTGCTTATGAATAACTTAATCATAATTATTATACTGTAAACCTCAAGCAAGTCCTTAAGCGTCCACTGAAATTAAATTGGCTCAGACTAACACAAGTTGATTTTAATTCTCACAAGTTTACTTAAATAAGGTGAAAGTGTTTGGCAAGCTTACATTTAAGTTGTATCCCCTCTTCTTTCACCCGAAATACTTAACTAGGTACTTAGTGAATAACCATTAAACAAGTTGATCAATTCAACTTACCAATTGAATAAGAAAACGGTTATTATGTGTTAATAAGAGTCTTATGATACATTGGTTTTCAACTACATATTTTTATATGCTCAGGTTATCAATTAATTTTAAAAGTATTAATTTCTATATGCATTTACATAGGAGCATTTGTTCACTATCCTAATGGATTTTACGTCCAAGTCTCCTTCCTTTTGTATACAAACTTCCCTCTATTTTATTTTTGTAATCATTTGTTTTGTCACATGCCCATAGAATTTTTTTGATTTTTTTCCTATAATTGTTAAAGCATCCCATATTGACTAAAAATAAAAATATTAAAGGATTTATAAGTGGTAAGGGCCAACTATTTAATTGACTAGTTCTAGTCATTTTGGTAATTGTTGACCTAAATCTAATTCTTGTTAATGGGCTCTATATTCTACCATATTAAAAATTATAATATGAACCTAATCCAATTTCTTCCAAATCCTGTTTAGAACTTATCAGTAGCTTTCATAACCATCCATCAGGTTTCCAGAAAGTGAAGAACTAAACTCGGCATAGCCTTCCATTTCTAAAGAAGAAACTCATGAAATATTATCCTAAAGATGTTTGGTGAAATAACAACAATAACAACAACAAACATTTAGTAAAAGTCCGATGCAGTGCAGAGTTTAGGGAGACCCCGTAGTATGTAGCCTTACTCTTAACTAGATGTCCGATAAAACATTAAGGTGAAAAAAAAGAAACATCGGTAATTATTTTAATATCTAACTAGAGGAACATTAATTTCCTAACAATTTTCAAAACATCACCACTTTGAGAAATTTTGGGAGATTTAAAACAAAGTTAGTAGTACCCCGAAGTGGGATAACCTTGTTAAATTTTTAATATGGGTAGAGTGTAGAGTCCATTAACAAGAATTGAGCTTGGGTCAACTATTGTCCAAATAACTATAGTCGACCCTTACCACTTATAAATCCTTTAACATTTTCATGTTTAGTCAATATAGGACACTCTAACAAAAGAAAAATATAGTAGAAGCAAGCAAGTTTAACCAGCGGGAGGAGTTTATATACATAAAAATTACAACGTCAGCCCATGATTGAAGTTGAAAATATGGACTAAAACTAGAAGAAAACCAAGAGGAAGAGAAGGATGTAGTTTACAACTAAGTCCACTACGATGAATAAGCCAATTAAAAACCAATTGTTATATTGATCATAATGGACTGAATAGCACCTAAACAAGTTACATTTGAAGTGAAATACATTATTAGTAAAACGTGGAAAAAGAAAGGATGGAGATGCGTCTGTGCCAAAGTAACCAAGCTGACAGCTTCAAAACACTGATGTTCATGCTTTCTGGTACGCTGCAATCTTGCTGCTGTCAAGGTTGCAGCCTTCAATTCGTAACTCCATCAGATTCAAAGCCTTAAAAAGTTCATTTTAAGTCGATAAGTAACAGAAAAACCTGAATTAATTATGGAAGCTGTTGAGGTCAGAAGTACTTCAGCAGTTGCTATTTTATTGCTTCCGACTTCAACAGCCTATATATGATGCCACCTGCAAATCTTATTAAAGCCATCATTTTCATTTGTCAAACTTGAAAAATCCATAAAAGACTTCAAATAACTGATTTATCTTTCAGCAGCTTGGATTATCTTGAGTTTTTGAGGAGGCAACCTTGACAAAAGTTGCTAAAATGAGTCATTCAAGGCTGACTATGTCAACTTCTTTGGACGACGATGCAGCTTCAATCTGCCTTTTCTTATGTATAACCATGGTCTCCGGCATCTCATCAGCATGCATGCAAGTCCAAATAACAAAATGGTTATTTTAGATTTAGCTTTGCGAGAGACAATTTAGAAATCAAGTAGCGTTTTGACAGTTGTTACGAGTATAGTAAGAGTAGAAAGAAGATTAGAGTTAGAGAGAGCAAATTGAAGAAGAAAATATTAGAAGATTATTTGTTATTCTGTTGAGCTCGTTACTGTTGGAATTATGCCCATGACCCAATTGTTATGTAATAGATTGAACACTTTAGTTTTGTAATTATTAATTTTGATTAATAACATGGCAAATGAGTTTATTATCATATTACGTTTATTGTTTATTATTCTAATATGATAAGTCCTTGATTAAATTTATACACTTGCCATCATAATGGAGATTATGATAATGAGAGTCAAGTCTTGAGGATTTAATCTAAAATGTTCTTGATCATAGGATCATCAAATAAGGACTTTAATGATCCGGTTAGATCAATATATATGTAATAGTATCTATTGGATAGATATTAGTAGATCTCATTTACTAAGTTACATATATAGATGATGCATATGGAGATATGATCATTGAACTGACCAAATTGAGAATTCCCAATGGTTAATATTACCTATGAACTGTCAAGTGGGATATTCTTATAAGGATTTAAATGTATATTTTTCCTTTGACCTGAGATCATCATAGTAATCAATAGGTCACTTATTATGTTTTGATGTCGGACACCTAGTGTGTAAAAATGCTAGTTGGATGATCATTGGATGGGCTCCATTTTCTTTATTAAATTTTTTTAATCTCGAGTATTAAATTTCTTCATCTTCTCACCCACTTTTCCTTTTTCCTTCTTTTTTCTATATTTAAATTGTTTTTATTAATTACTATTGTTATCCTTTCGGTTCAATTTTAATTACTATTAAGTTGTTTTCTGTATTCTTCGGAGTTGTCTATTGTTGAATACTAGTCAGGTTTATGGGGAGTTAAGCAGCTAACACCAAGACTGCAGCAAACGAAAATTCTGCTGCAGACTCTAAAATCATAACAAAAAAGAAGCGTGTGCAGATAACGTTCAGATGATCACAATTCAGGGGAGTCCTCTATTCTTTATTTTGTCTAATTATCTTTATTGAGATGTGATTATCTTATACATACTGTAGCGCCCTCTTACCGCAGGGTACATACCGGGACGCCCGTAGGTCATATCAATACATATCCTACGATAAGGGTGAGCTACGAACGATCACTAATGTATTTCATATGGCATCATAATAATTACACATACAGTAGGGACAATGCATGATTTAAGTATGGGGGGAGCAAGTTTTCATTACTATGAACTTTGTGACTTTACTTGGACTCATAATATGTTGATTCATATATTAATTATTCATCATGATAGCTTCATAATTTTTTGATTGTTGTTTATGAATAATTCTTAAGTTAGGATGCATTTTCAGTTTAAGATCTAATGCTTGAGAGAGACAAGCATGATTATTGTTTTCATTAAATTATTTCAAATATCTCATCGGTTTTGTTGAATGAGAGTGTGTAAGACTTGATGCAATTTTTGACACCTACAAAAGTTTTGAGCCTAAGAGCATTCATCACATATGTGCTCATATATCTTTTTGTTGTATGTCATCAAATATAGCTTGTCTATACTAGAACAACTTTTGAATTCGTGTTGAGACCACATTTTTTATGAATTTATGTATAAAAATGACGAGGGTATTTAGGATAACCATTTTTTTGACCTAAACAAACCTACCTCACTTCTTATCCCTAGAAAACCAATTTGAGCCTTAACCTTTCTTTCTTGCATAATAACCTTGTTACAAGCCGAATTTACCCTTTTGTTGTTGATATCCTTAATAATTTTGAACCCCTAAATTGAAGGAGTTGTATCAAGCTTATATGCATAAGATTTTGACTATTTCCATGAAAAGTTAATTAGATGATTCAAGTTGCATTGTTTTGATTTTTTATAGAATGTAAAAGTATTAAAAAAACAAAAACAAAAACAAAATCTCCTCTTTGATATTTTTATTTTAGAAAAAAGAAAAAAAGAAGAAGAGAAAAGACGAAGTGATTGAAAGAGATGTCATTTGAACAAAGTGAATTTTGATTTAAGTTGAAACTTATGTGGATAAGTTTGTATGATTTCCTTCAATTTATTTAGCCAAAAAGTTCCTTTGTCATACCTTACCTAAGTCACATTACAACCCTTATTAAGTCCATTTGATTTATACATTAGGCTCATTTTGTTTAGTGGTGGAGATATGATTCTTGAGCAAACTTATAAAAATAACTCGCTATATTTTGATTTGAGAGCTTAATAAACCATAAATACTTTGAGCATATAGAGTGAAATCCTTGTGAGGGTGTTAAGTCTTGTTCATTTGATTTTGATGGAATTAATGAGATGCTATGTTTTAACAATGTGTCCTATTAGTGTTTATTCTCCCGATTGTTATTTTATCTTAACCCTTAAATGTGAATTAGCTTTTGGATATTTTTGGATGACATGAAAGGAGATGAGAGGTTGTTATGAAGATGATTAATGTATTGAATTGATGTATGCTTGAGGACAAGCATAAGTCCGGTGTGGGAGAATTTGATAAGATCTCATCTTGCTATATTAATTCATATTATCTCCTTTGTTTTGGATCTACTTTGATGCTTAAATATGGAAATTAATTTTTGTTTTGTTTTATGAGATTGAAAAGTAGAGATTGCATCAAATTGGGATTCTATTGATAATAATCACAAATTTTGGATAAAGTGAAGCGATTGATGCGTGGATAATGCTAATCACTTAAAGAGTTGGAGTTTAACTGAAAAACTTTTTCTTATCCTTATCATATAGGAATTTGAATTCATTTTAGATAGATATCTTTACAAGTTAGAGTTAGATTCGGATTAGATTAGAAAACCCTATAAAAGGGACTTTCCTCACAAGAGAAAAAGGTTCTCTCTTCTTATGTTTTCAGCAATTTTTAGTCTTTCTTCTATTTTTGTTATCGGAGCGAAAGTCATGTGTGGCTAAACTCAACCTTTCTGATTTAAGGGAATTTGATATTCTAGTTGTAACTTTGTGAGATTTTGTGTTCTAAACCTCTTATTCATGTTTTTATTCAAGTATTTCTTGTTTTGAGTTATCACATTTCATGAATGATTAATATTCGATTGATTTAACAATTTATTTTAATATTGATTATTTTATCGTTATCCATAAATTCAACGATTTGTAATTGTCATGAAGGATTGGTACAAGTAGCAAATAGATTATTTATGAATTTTCATATTTAATTTATGATTAGGGATTGAGTTCCCTATTGAGCTTCTTCCAGGTACTATGCCAATCTCAATTCCGCCTTATCGAATGGCTCCGGCGGAAT
>JANIJF010000209.1:16653293-16663864 GCA_024520955.1 Erythroxylum bequaertii | reverse complement strand
AAATATTTTAATTAATTATATTTTAATTAATTATACTATAATTAATTAATTAATTATATTTTAATTAATTAATTATAATATTTTAATTAATTAATTATAATATTTTAATTAATGAATGAATTATATTTTAATTAATTATATTGTAATTAATTAAATAATATTATTATTAATTAAAGAATATCAAACCTTATTAAACAAAAAAAAAAGCTTTAAGCATTAAACAAAGTTAGGAATGACTCATTCCTCTCACAATGGAGAGGAATGGAGCAATGCTCTAAAGTAAGGAATGAAAGTAGAAGCCAAATAATCATAATCTCTCACCAAGCTTTCTTTTTCATTCCATACTCATTTCTATCTTCTCGTACCCACCAAGCAAGCACACCCTTAGTAATTCAAGTAAATAGGATCAACAATAGTTAGCAATAAATTAAGCTAACTTGCACCGAAAACATGAGCCTCTACTCTTTGCTCTTTTTCCTTTTTTCATCTTCTCTGTCTTTCATTTTCTTATTCGTTGTAATCTCAATCAACCCTTTTTTTCGCCCAAATTTATCACAAAAAATGTAATTTGATAATTGACCAAAACTACCAATTTTACGGTAAAATCAACCCACAAGCTAGATATCTTTTTCATGGCATTCTGCAGAGAGTAATATAGAAAAAAAAATTTTAATTAGAACCAAGTCTGAATTGCTCAATTTTAAGCTTACCCGAAATCCAACTCTTTTAAGTAAAACGATGTTATTTTACTTAGAATAATTAGGTCTTAAATTAGTCTGAACTTAAACCTAGGCCTAAGCCATATACTGATCCACTTAAAACAACTAAATTTTTTATGTGCCAAAAATTGACATCCTGCAAAATAATATAGGATTAAAAGTTTCGTCCAATTCGAAAATTTACCTACCTTCAAAGGGCAGGAATCAGTACAACAAAATTTTTAGCTAATATTTGCGAGCAAATATTGACATTATGCTTAGGGCGAAGCTAATAAACTTGGTCAATAACCCCTCTGGACCGCAAATGAAAGCAACGATTTTCAAAATTCCAGAGTTACGCGGAGTTTGAACAAATTTACCTCAATTTCACCGCATAACACGTCAATCCATTCTTTGATAAGCCCAAGAGAGGTCGTAAGCTGGGACTATGACCTGTTACACTTACCTGGAATCCTTCTCCAAGTCCACATAATTAATTCAACTGAGATTATAATTATCATATAGCGGTACGGAACTACATGGACAAGAAGTTTCTATATTTTCTCTTCCATTAACTTTGTAATTTAAGGAAAGCAATACTATAGACATTACAGTCAAGAAGTTCAATGTACTTGAAACATAATCGGAATTCAGAATTCTAAATTCAAACATCTTTTGGTAAATAATACATGCATGCAACTGCTAAATGCAAATCCAAGAGTACCCAACTAGAAGAAAACTGTACAACTGAGGTAATAAATGACGTATATGTCAAAGCTTAGCCATCCCAATCCATCAATCACCAAGAAGACACAGCGGTTGACGCATGCTAAGCTCTGCTTTGAGTGCTGGAAATTGCTTCAAATCATGTTACTTGCCTAAAACTTCCTGCAAGAAGAAATGTAACGTCCAAGTGAAGAGTGTACGTAATTTGGAAATGTAGTTTCCATTATATCTGTTATTATGGAGCCAAGGTCCATAGAGGTTTTAGTAGGTGAAATATTTAATTCTGAAACTAAATCATGGTATTCCAAAAAAAGATATGGAACAAGAGCAAATTATCTTCAATCTTTGAATATTATTACTAAGCTACAAACCTGTGAATTGACATAAAACACGTGCCATTTAAATTTATTCGAAGTCTTTAACCATAACATGTTAAGAAAAAAGGCTCATTATCTTCAACAACAAAGCAAGATTAAGGGCAGCTGAGACCTCACAATCAAGATGTTACCAGCTATCTAGACTTCTTGAGCAAAAGGTACATTTCTAATTCAGAGTATCGTCAAATTAAACTATTTCTTCCAAGAATAAGCTCAGGCTAAGGCCTTAAATATACCACATTAAAAATGAAACTACAAGAATTTCCTTTGTGACTTAATCATCAAACACGTCAAAGCAGTCCCATTTGAGATGGTTTCAACTTCAAATTCCAATGGTTAAGAATGTTGCCAGTGTTAGATGCTATGTTATCACATTGCATGAGAAACCCCTCTCGCTAGAGACAGAGCTACTTGTTCAGCTTCAGGAGAGACGTGATTGAAGGATTAAGGGCCAAGAAGGTGAGGTTCACTCCCCACCCACAATACCCTATCAAGCCTGCCTATCTTACTACTTCCCTTTACCCCAACATACTTTAAGATGATTCATGTCTGACCAAGAACTAAGAAATCTGTACCTTAAGATTCAGGAATTCCAAATATGCACCTCTAAATCAAAGCACTTATCAACCATCAAAACAATAAAAAAAAAAGATGTCACTTTGAGAAAGTAAAATTCAGTTAATGAACAATTTGAGAACAAAAGGGGATGTGAAAGATGAGATCCATAATTATATGGCTTGCAGATCTAGATTGTCAAGAACAAGGGTTTAAATAGGTCATAATTTACAATTTAAATGGTTCACTGAACGTAAGCTGAGGCCATCATCTACCGCTAGTATTTCTCAAAAGCTCTATTCAGTGGATTAAAGGGTTGTCTATTCAACTCTATAACTGATTAAAAAAGTGAAATTCTAAGTGAAACAGCAAAACCGGTTTCAACCTCACCCTCATTGCATACCTAGCTCAATCATTTTCACATTGGTAGACTTGTGGTGAATTACCATAGTAATCAGGCACAAACAAATATGGCCAATGGTCAACCAACTATGTGCGAATATTACAAGAACAAACAACCAGAAAAGGATACAAACAGGTACAAAAGAAAAGCCAATTACCTCGTTTATGCAATTCAGTAAGGATTTTTCTGCTACTATATTGAAATCAAGAAATAGAGATCTTTTGTGTCAGGAAGTATCACACATTTAAAACAATAAATCACAGATAAGACATAAATAACTTAAATAAAGTGGATAAGGAGATGATTCTCAGCACAGAACTCACTAGTGCAGCAGTATGTGCGTCTTTCAAAATGTTTCCATCTATTTCCAGCCTCGCAACAGGAAACGCTGGAAGGTGGCCTGATTGCTTTTTTCCAAGCAAATCACCAGGTCCTCGAATAAGAAGATCCATATTTGCCAAATAAAAACCATCTGATGATTTCTCCAGCACCTTTAAACGGTTAAGGCTACTAGAAGTAGATGCTATTAAGATACATTTGGACTTCTTAGCTCCTCGACCCACTCGTCCTCTGAGTTGGTGTAACTTAGCTATTCCAAATCTCTCAGCATTCATAACAATCATCATTGATGCATCTGGAACATCAACACCAATCTCAATTACCTGAGTTGAAAGTAGTATTTGCGTTTCCCCAGATCTAAAACGTCTCAATGCTTCATGTTTTTCATCACTCTTCATTTTCCCATGCACTAACCCACAGTTGTAACCTCGAAATCTTTCAGACATGGCTTCAACATCTGCAGAAGCTGCACGAAGCTGAGGGAGTTGCTCGGATTGTTCAATAACTGGATACACTACATACACTCGTCCTCCTACACCTAATTCATCTAACATCATCTGACATATGTAATGTTCTCATTAGACAGCAAATTTGACGGATGTAAATGGGAGGAGAAAGGTAAAAAGACATTCAATTAACCATGCAAGACATAATAGTAGATTCTTAAGGGTTTATAAGATGATAGAAATGAAAAAGATTTAACTCTTAAAACCATGCAAATAGACAAATGATGACATTGTCAATAATTAAACTACTAATCAAATGAATCAAGAATCTTTTGCATCATTCATAACTTTGGAAAGAAACAGCCTTATTTAAATATTACTTCTCTTTCCCAATTGCTCTAATATCAGATGACAGGCCAGCGGCTCTAAAACAATTATTCTTAATTTTGTAATATATATCACAAGTGATATATGTATGATATTCTTGATCCCAAAAGTAGTACCTACACCTATATTTCGGTAGACTTATTTTGGTAGATGCAACAATATACGTTAAACAGCTACAAAATATTACTTATACCTTGTATAAATTCTCGAAACCATCAGAATTTCCTTCAATAATGTGGCTTTCAACAGGAATCCTTCCAGGTGGTAAATCAGTTATCTGCCATGAAAGAAGTTAAAAATCACAATCTAAAAGCTGCAGAAGATTTATAACAAGAGTCCTAAAATTAACATGGAAAGCACAAATTATAGAGCAATGGCAAAATCTCTGCTGTTTAAAACGTGCCTGATTTGGTGTTGGGACCCGGTAATCCATTCGGCTCAATCAGGTCACTCACCAAAGTATGATGGCAATTTGGTGTGAATCTTTGGTCAGACCAGTTTAAATGATCTACCAAGTAAATTAAAATTTTAAATGTTCTTTTCTTTTTTCTTATTTTGAATCTCAGACTACCCCAACTTAGCAACGAGTTCATCCCCCTGCCATGGTCTCTTAGTTTGCATGGGCCAATATTTTGGACCAGTTCTAAAAACACAGAATAATTAATATTTTCCAGGAAGCATATGCATTACAAATATACACACCATAGAGAAAAATATTAACACGCAAATATTTAATATGCCGCTGCATGCATACAAAAAGAATAGGGCTCCAATTCACCCAATATTATTTCCTGTTCCACCAATTTTCAGCTGACACACCTAGGACAGAGACAGCCTCATCCAAAAGTTTATTACATGCCAATTTTCAGCTGACATACCCAGGACAGAGACAGACTAAGCCAAAAGTCTACATAATGATGTGACTAACCAAACTTCTACAAAATGCACAAATAAATCTTGCATAACATTTTCTACACATCACATAAGCAACAGGATGTGCAACATTTACTTGTGTTAGAGAAATATCCCCATACAACGCCAGAGCAAGTGTCCGTGGGATGGGAGTAGCAGATAATGCAAGAACATGGGGAGCCATATAGCCATCATATTTTGTTGTTTCATCTGAATCAACTGCTACTGTTCTTGAAATTTGAGAGCTACAAAACAACTGCAGGAATAGGTAGATCAACATCTCATTTATAGTATTATCAATGGAATGATGAGACAGAGAACCATAAAGACAAAGCATGGGGGAAAAGATCAGGATATGCTATGAGCATGAGAAAAGCCAACCTTACTGTTAAATCTTCCTCTTTGGACCACACCAAATCGATGCTGCTCATCTACTACAGCAATACGTAATGCAGAGAACTCTACCTTTTCAGATATTAAACTGTGGGTTCCAATGACCATAGAGATGTGTCCACACTGGATATCCTGCCAACAAGTAATGCTACTGGTAAGAATCTCATACATTATCCAAATAGAAAACAAGTCCCCAGATACATACCTCACGAATCATGCGTGACTGTTTTAATGGGGTTGAACCTGTTAATAATGCAATGCGAGGCTTGGAACCATCTTCATCAACATTGCCTAGCAAATCAAGCAAGTGTTCATAATGTTGGATCGCAAGCAACTCAGTTGGAACCATAAAAGCTGCCTGCATAAGGAGAGTATACTAAAAGTATGAACTGCATAACCAGTCTATACAAATAAGAAGTAAAACCATTAAAGAGAAGCAAGAGACATCGTGGAAATTCCAACTGAAAGGAGCAAAGGAATGAACTTCAGAACAACAACTGCATCAAAGTATAAGTACATACTGAACAAATCATATGGCTTCAATGAAGACAGGTTAACGATATCATTTCTCAAACCTGATAACCAGAGCCAACAACCTCCATACATGCCAAGAATGCTACAATAGTTTTGCCACATCCGACATCACCCTGGAGAGAACAATCAAATGATTAGCTACCGATTCCATAGCTATTACAACTCTCGACCACGTATACAAAGTTTTGTTTATTTGGAATTTCAAGCGATTATATAAAACGTCCTTGCATAGTTGGATGGCAGTTATGTGCCAGATTGGTCTTTATGTACCAAGTAAGACAGCATCATCAAAAGCTTCAATCTTTTGTTCAATTTATTATTGATTTACAGATGTGCTGACCTCACAGAACTGAAGCCAAAGCTTTTTATTAACATAAACCCCCAATTTCTGCAAGTGAGTTAGAGTCCAATCAGCATGTCTATAAATACTATACAATCATTTGCTAATAGTCTGATTCTGTGTATGCACTTGATCTAATTTTCATACTGAATTGTAGTAGTACATCATAGGATTGCATTGATGTCAACTGTAGCTAACTCTAAGTAACCTATTTATCAATACCAAACTTGTGTTGTCTATAACCTCGCACAAGACACAAGCACCAAAGGGATGTCCAGCTAAGCTGATTAAATAATAAGTCCCAAGCCTTTACCACTATGGGTGCAAAGAATTGAGGTTTTCACTGATGCATACCTCTGCATATAACCAACAATTGGGTAGCAGAAGATGTAAAATATCAAAAGCAACAAGAACACAGTTCTACAGATTTAAGATTATTGGTATTAAAGTACAACATAGTCACTCAAGAAGAGAGAGTGATGTAACAAAAAGAGCTAAATTGGTTGTAAATGGATGTTGAGCCGACATCCATGACATAAAGAGCAAAGACTAATCAACTCTCTAACTAATTCATTCTAAGCTACACGTTTAAAGGCTCCTTAGAGTTGTTCGGTGAACCAATAGAAAGGTATGACTGTATCTACCCCAAAGTAGATGTGCACTGGACTGTAACTTTGAACCCCCCTTGAAATGGAGATTAGAATGGAAGATATTGAGATAAGGTGATGCCCCACAATAAAAATTAAGAATCTTAGGCCATTACTACCAATTATTAGGTCTTTTAATCCCACAGACAACGTCACTGAGTTTTGGAGTCAAACTCGGCCTGGGATGTTAATTATTGCATTCATTCTGACATAGCAACCTAATTCAGTAAAATGAAAGCAGACCCTATACACAGAAAAAGTCAAGTGCTTCATAGACTTCTGGTTGTATCATCAATTGGGTCAAAATTGAAACTTCAGTGTCATAAACAATAAAGGAACTGAGACACCTATATTTTAATCCACCTTAAGATAGAAACAAGGGCAGCAATTTTCTCGCACCTTAGCTTTGAACTATTGTCAATGATGAATACATCACACAACCAAAAAGAGACATCAATAGTATTTGAAACAGAGAAGTACATATAGCGATGTGCAAGTTTATTTTGATCCAGATGGATTGCACAAGCAAAGAAACTGTTGACAGCTGTATATTCCTGGCCTTGCAGGTTTAACTTTGGTGTGTTCCTAGTTTACTGGGTATTTGTTTTATGGGGCCTAATTCATAGATATTATTCCTGTATATTCTATTTTCCTAATTTAGAATTCCTGTATATATAGGGACTGCTATAAATTAAAAATATATATGAGTTATTTTTATTTTACATCTTTGTCTCTAGCAGAGAGGAAAAATGGTCATCTCCTTGAAAAACACAAGCCCTATTGTGTCAAAAGAATATGTATAAGGCGTTTTAGGCGGAAGTAGTTCTTATAGCTACTCACCTCATAAATAGATTGCCTTCTAGAGTCTTGGGTGTTAAAAGTATGAACGTCTTCCAACATTTTATCTGAATTTAAACGCTACGAACAATCTTGTTCCTAGAATTTTCGAGTGTGTGTCATTTGTTCAGATTCATAATTGGGGTAAATTAGATCCTGGAGCTTTGGAATGTGTCTTTGTGGGCTATTCTTCGACTCATAAAGGGTATAAATGTTACCCTCCTCTGTCAAAACAGTTTATGTCTCAATGGATGTCACATTCAACAAACAAGATTCGTATTTCAACAATCCTAATCATTAGGGGGGACTTCAATTAGGAAAGACAAGTCAAGTTTTTTGCTTGATCCGATACAAATTATACAGCACCAACTATAGCTTCTTATTCATCCTGTCTAAACCATATGCCAAAACAATCATCTGACTCTATGTCTAAACAATCCATATCTAAACCTATGCTTGAAGCACCAAGTGAACCACAAAAACAACCTAATTCTGCCCTGGGAGATGTGAGATTTGGCAAATGTAAGGTGTTCACAAGAAAGAGAATTGTTCCTGAACCTACACAGGTCCAGGGGTCTAACTCAGATTCTTCAATGAGGTAATAATTTCTAATCCTGCATTACAAAATGAAATTGAAGTTCATATGGATGAGAAAGACCTTCCTATTGCCATCAGAAAAGGAACCAAAAAGTGTACAAAACGATAATTATACCTTCTTGCACATTCCTTATCGTTTAAAAATTTTTCATCATCTCATAGAGTCTGCTTTGTGAGCCTGAATACCATTACCATCCCTACCACCATATTTGAGGCTTTATTTAGTCAAAAATGAAAACAAACTATAAGCGTGGAGATGGAGGCATTGAATAAAAACAAACTTGGGAATTAGTGAAGTTACTTGTAAGAAAGAAGCCAGTGGGTTGTAAGTGGGAATATACAATACAAATAAGGCAGAACGGTCAACTGAGAGATGCAAGGTGTGATTGGTAGCAAAACACTATACTCAGACTTATGAGATTAACTGTTTAGATACTTTTTCTCCTATAGCAAAGATGGATACAATTATGAGTATTAGTACTATTAGCAACTAATTATCGATGGGAATTGCAACAGTTAAAGAATGCATTCCTACATGGAGAACTAAAAGAAGAGATTTACATGAAAATTCCACCATGTTATGGGAAGAATTTGGCTACTCATACTATGTATAAGTTGAAGAAGGCATTGTACACCTCAAACATGGTTGGAAAGATTTGCAAGAGTTATGTTGACAATGAGAAAAAAAAATTTCAAGGAGATCATACAGTATTACACTCTCCTTCAAAGAGAATTACCGCTCTTCAATGTATGTTAATGACATTACCATGTTCCATGCTAGTCAGATTAGTCAACATTTATATGTTTCGATGCAACAACAAGATGTTATTTGTAACAAGTAGTTTTGTTAGTTGGTTAATTGGTTATCGTGATGAAGGATGATGTCAAAGAGAAACAATTGTTGAGTCAACGATTAGCTAAGGAGTTTGAGATTAAAGTGTTGGGAAGGTTGAAGTGTTCCTTTGGAATTGAAGTTGCACATTCTAGGCAATTTTTATCTCACAACAAAAGTATGTTACAAATCTTTTCAAGAAAATAGGCAAGACAACATATAAACCCAAAAATACTCCTACTGATCTGAATCTAAAGCTTGGAAAAGAAAAGGAGGATGCTGCAATAGATAAAGAAATATATCATCGCCTAGTATGAATACTAATTGATCTATCTCACACACAACTAGATATAGCATATGCAATAAGTATAATTAGTCAATTTATGCATAGTCCAAAGGAAGTTCATCTGCAAGCAGCTCAAAGAATACTTCAATATCTTAAAGGAACACCAAGGAAAGGTGAGATTTGGTTCTTGAGGCATACACTAATGCTAATTATGATGGATCTTCGGGATAATGCACTTTTCTTGGTGGGACTTTGTGTCTTGGAGAAACAAAAAACAAGGTGTAGAGGCTTGGTTGAGTGTAGAGGATGAGTTTCAAACAATGACTCAAGGTATATATTGAAATAAGAGGATTTTAGAAAGGGGACAAAAAATTCACTTTATTCCTTTGATTCAAGGGAATTTATACAAGAGTATTTCCTAATTTCATGCTACTAACTATCAGATTTAAAATAGGATAAACTTATCTTATCTTTTAGAAGATAAACTTATCTCCTAGAAGCTAATCTCCCAAGCTAACAAACTTATCTAAAAATATAGATAACTAATTATCCAACACTCCCCCTCAAGTTGAGGAATAGATATTTATCATTCCCAACTTATTTAGAATTGTCTCAAATCTAGGCTTAGGCATGATCTTTATGAAATATCTGCTTCCTGTGCTTGAGTAGGAACATAGCACAATTCAAAGCCTCCTTCTATTTCACGTTTGATGAAGCTTCGGTCAATTCTAATATGTTTCGTTCGAACATGTTGAACTGGATTCTTAACTATGTTAATGGCTGATTTGCTATCGCTGACCTCTCTAATCAAATAACTTCCCAAATTCCTTGTGCAATTGCCCTAAACTCTGCTTCTGCACTACTTCTTGTCACTACGGACTGCCTCTTGCTTCTCCATGTGACAAGGTCTCCCCACAGCTTAGTACAATAGCCAGAAGTTGATCTACTATCTTCAATACAACCAGCCCAATCTGCATCCATAAAACCTTCTATGCTCCTTTTCTCATTTTTTTGAAATTAATCCTCTACCTGGACTGCCTTTGAGATACCTCAAAATATAGTTGACTGCCTCTAAATGCCTTTGAGTTGGAGAGTGCATAAATTGGCTGACAATACTCACATAGTAAGCAATATTTCGTCTAGTTAATGACAAATAGATAAGTTTTCCTACCAACCTTTGGTATCTTCCTTTGTCAATAGGAGGATCTTTTTCATCTTTCATGAATTTCCCGTTTCTTTTCAGTGGTGTTCCCATGGGTTTG
>JANIJF010000209.1:16638828-16649876 GCA_024520955.1 Erythroxylum bequaertii | reverse complement strand
GGAAACAAACACGATAACTACCAGAAGAGATAAAAGATAATTGCTATCCTAAGTTAAAAGATAATACTGGATCAATGTTATCCTTAATCTGTAGATGAGATAAGATTATTACGCCTTGAATAAGTCTGGCCTATGAAGAAGTCTGTAACACAATCCCAAGTACACCAGAGATAAACAAGCTATGTCATCAAAGAAAAGATCAACATACGTAATTGAAAGCTCAGGAAAGCACCGACTTGCCCGTATACAAGCAGATGATGAGGAAGCACAAAACTCCACCTGACAGAATGTATGAAGAGGAAAAGTTAATTTGTTACTGTTACAAACAAAGGTAATTTGTATCTCATTCATTATACAAAGTTTTGGTACATATTTATAGTGGTATAAGAGCAACTAATTTACATCATAATCTCCTACGATCAAGCACAATACCAATCCTAATTGATATAATCATATCTAAATAGATTATTCGATATAATCTGTAACACTCCCACTCAAGTTGGAGCATAAATATTAATCATACCCAACTTGTTAAAATATAATTCACATGAGCTCCAGTTAGAGCCTTTGTGAGAATATCCTTAAGTTATTCTCCAATTTTGACATATCCCATAGAAATCAAGTTTTGTTGTACATTTTTAAGAACAAAGCGACAATCTATCTCAATATGCTTAGTTCATTTATGGAACACGGGATTAGAAGTAATATGTAGTGCTACTTGATTATCACACCACTACTTTGCTAGTAATGAGGTTTTAAAACCAATGTCTATTAGGAGCTAGTATATCCATGTGATCCAACATGATGAATGTGTCATAGCTCTATATTTAGACGCTGAACTAGAGATGGACACAACATGTAGCTTCTTACTTTTCCAGGAGACTAAGTTTCCTCCAATGAAGACACAACAATCAGTAGTTGATCTTTGATTAATCGTAAAGTCTGCCTAATCAACAATCAGTAGTTGATCTTTGATTAATCGTAAAGTACTATGTCCGTGATTTTTACATAAAATCTCTAGACCAGAAGCTCCATTAAGGTAACATAATATTTTTTCAGGAATAGCCCAATGACGAAAGATATGAGAAGACATAAATTGGCTTAAAATACTGACAGAATATGTAGTATCAGGAGAGTTATTGTAAAATAATTCAATTTGCCAACCAATCTCCTATATTTCTCAAGATCTTTAAACAATTCTCCATCTTTGAAGAGTTAAAGATTTGGAATCATTGGAGCACTGCATGACTTAGCCCCCATAATTCCAGTATTAGTTAATAGATCAAGTACAAAACTTCCTTTGTGATAAGAGAATGCCTTTCTAGCTTCTTGTCACTTCTACCGCCTAGAAAAAATTTCAAAGCCCCTAAATCTTTTGTATGAAATTGTTGTGAAGGATTTCAAGGATGAAATGTCCATAGTATCACTTTCAGTAATAACAATATTATCTTACAACAAAGAGAGTGATACCAAATGGAGAATGTTTATAGGATGCTGAATGATCAGAATTGCTCATATTCATGCCAAACTTTGCCACTGCCTAACTAAATTTCATAAACCAAGTACGTAGACTTTGTTTTAAACCGTATAGAGACTTTCAAAGACAGCTAATTTTCCTATTTTCCACCTGAGCAACAAATCTAGATGGTTGCTCCATATAGACTTCCTTTTGAAGAAATGAATAGACAAATAGAGGTCAATTTAGTAGCAAGAGATAAAGTATCAGAATAATTCACACTATTGGTAGCCTTTGGCTATAAGTTGTGTTTTAAGTCGAACAATAGATCCATTAGGATTTATTTTAACAGCAAACACCCATTTACATCTAATGGCCTTTTTTCCACTAGATAAGTTCGCCAACTCCCATGTCCAATTAGCATCCAAGTCATTCATCTTCCCTATCATAGTTGTATGCCAATCAAGATGAGAAAAGGCTTCATAAACAGTTTTTAGGAGAGTAACGAAATCAAGTGATGCAAGAAAGGAACAAGAAGAGGAAGACAAATGATCATAAGAAACAAAAGAGGAAATAGGATAAGTGCATAGATGTTAATTTTTGGAAGATCAATTGCTGTGGATCATGTGTTGTGGGATCTGATAACAAATAAGAGATAGGTAGCAAACTTGTATCAAAATGATCTTTTCATCTGAAATAGATCAAGCAAATAGGTGGTGGATGTGACTATGTTGGAGGATCATGTGTAGAGATGGCATTTGGAGTGTGATAGGTAATCATGTAAACTAACAAGTCATCATCCATCTTCACAGGAGTCGAGGATTAGGAAAGAAGGGAATGAGATCCATAAAGGAAACATCAGCTAACACAAAATATTTGTTAAAGTAGGACAGTAACACCGATATCCTTTTTGTAAGCGAGAGTAACCCAGAAAGACATATTTCAAAGACTTAAGATCTAATTTAGTAACTTGAGGACAAACATCACATACAAAACAAGTACTACCAAAAATTTGTGGTGAAATAGGAAACAAGAGTTTAGTCGAAAAACAAACATTATAAGGAATCTCACCACCAAGAACAGATGAAGGCATTCAATTAATCAAAAAATAGGCTATAGAGATAGCATCAGCTAAAATGGTTTAGGAAACAATGTTTGAAATAAGAGTGCTCTGACAGTTTCAAGAAGATGTCAATTTTGACTTTTAGCGACACTATTTTGAGATGGTGTGTGATAGAGATCTACATCCACCTCTGAAGACCTATGTGAGGAGGAAGACATGTGGAAGACAACCATCTTTTGACCAAGTCTCAATTTGCCAGCTGTTGGGAATAGGATTAGCAACTGAAGAACTGGCTGCCGTTGCTCCATGAACAAGCCACTACCCCACTTTATCCATTATTTCCATATTTCTAGTTGTTTGTTGCACATTTCTAGAATTCTAGTTATTAGTTTGCCTAGTCATTTCGTTTAAATAGCTGTTCAGTTTTATCTTTAGGGGATACGGAATGATATTGTCATTTCTTGGAGCTTTGTCCACTCCTTACGGACTAGTTTATTGGTTGTAATCGTGTTAAAGATCCTTGCACGAATTGCTGCTAATAAGATATTCACTTTCCCTTTGCATTTCATTGTTTGTTTACAAGTTACAGAGAGTCTCTGTTCTTATCATTTTGTCAACATATGAAGATTGATGAACAATGTCATTTTGAATCATGTAGGTATGTAATAATATGAAAAAAATATTATTTGACATTATCACTTCTCAAAGTATGGACAAAGACATTAAATTGAGTTTATCTCACCACAAACGGCAATAAAATGGAAAAATAACTCAGAACGAGCTTTCATTAAATAAAGTCAAGTCATATTAGAGAAATCATCAACAAAAGTGACAAAATATAGCAAGCAACTTTAGACACAACAAGATATGGACCCCAAACATCATAATGTACTAATTTAAACAGAAATCTAGCTCTTTTCGTAACTCAAAAGAGTGAGGGCAGACGATGATGTTTGGCAAATTGATACAACTCATTATCTAAGCAAGATATATTATGAAACAGAAGACATAATTTCTTCAATAAAGGTAAAGAGGGATGTCCTAAATAAGAATGAGCTTTAAAGGGACTTAAGACACTTGAACAAGCAACAGTTCTTGGCACCTGTGTACCCAAAATGTATAGACCTCCTGATTCATGTTCTTTACCAATAATCTTCTTAGTAATAAGATCCTAAAAAAGACATTGATCAGGGAAAAAAAAAGATACAACAATTTAGGGAATGAGTGAGTTTATTCACAAATAATAAATTAAAGGAGAATCCTAGTAGGTTTAAGATAGATGATAAAGACATTAATAGAGTGGGATTAACATTGTTAGATCTAATAACAGAGAAAACAGATCCATCAACTAAGGAAATATGAGAAGGAGATGAGTGTTTCTGGAAAGTAGAAAAAAGACAAATTATTTGTTATATGATTTAAGGCATCAAAATCAATGATCCATTGTGATGAAGAGGAAAAGAGACATAAAGGTGTGTTACCTAAATCAACAATAGCAGTGATAGGATGGAATGAACTTTTCCATGCTTCTTGGTACTGTGTAATAATAGAGAAAATAGATCCATCAACTAAGGCAATATGAGAAGGAGACAAGTGTTTCTGGAAAGTAGAAAAAAGACTAAAATTATCTATTATATGAACTAAGGCATCAAAATCAATGAGCCATGGTGATGAAGATGAAAGGAGACACAAAGGTGTTACCTGAATCAAAAATAACAATGATAGGATGGGATGACCTTTTTAATGCTTCTTGGTACTGTGTAAACTTAGCAAACTCATTTGTAGAAACTATAATTGTCTTCTCCATGGATGAGTTATGAGTAACAGCAGACAGCAGTTGCAAAATGAGCAAAATGAGATTTTTCATCATCTTCTGACACGTACGTTTAGTATGCCTAGATCATGACAATATCGACAAACAATTGTTTCAACATCTTAATTCTTATGGTCTCAATTTCCTGCCCTCCTCCTTTGCTATGAATTTGACATTTAGCGTCAAAAATCCATTATTTTGAAGTATAAGGGTATTACGAGATTTGAATGTTGGGATGAATATATGCACTAACATCTATGCGGAGTATTCACATAAAAACTTCATGTAAGGAAAAAATTTTAGCGCTAGAAAAAATTTGAGACTTGGCAACTTTAAACTGACAGTTAACACTAGCCAAAAACCTCATTTCGCCATTTGCTACCTTTGAACTTGTTGAACTTTAACATCGGGACGAAATGGTAACAAAATCTTTAATTCTTGATAAATCTTTGTAAAATTCATAAAGTATGCTTGAAGTGATTTCTCTTATTATTCAATTCAGCAAAATCCCTTACATACCTCATAAATACGTGAAATATTTTCTAAAATATAAAAATTCTAAATAATCCATCAATTCCTTAACATATTCACAGTAATTAATGAAAGCAACGACCTCATTATCAATATAGTTGCAAATTTGTAAAAATAGTCGAGCATCATCTTGTAGCCACTCCTTCAGAGTATGGTCTGATAGAGGCTCGTCAGTAAGGTGATGGTATTAAGAAATACTTATAAGGCAAATCCAAACTATTCTATACCAATTTAAATAATTGGGACCAATTAATTTATTTTCTGTGATTTTAGACATCATAGAATTAACATCAGTTATAACTAATTGTTTCTACTCATCAACCATGCTAAAATGAATCAAATATACCACACAAGTTCAATAGATAATTCTGAAAATTTTGTCAAACCAAGCAAGACCACGTGTTGAGAACTTTCCTAATAACAAAGTTGGGTGAAAAACACCTAAAGCATCAACCAAAATCATGCAGCTGCTACAACTAAGGAACACCAATAGATTACCATAGAGATCAATCCAATAGTCACACCAAAAAACCTGCAAACACAGCTTAAACATGTAATCAAAGAACCACACCCAATTGTCAATGTTGTACTCCATTGGCAAAGGGGCATCTAAGAGGAAGTTTTCTTCATCGTAGAGGGTGACCAAAGGTTATACTAGCGACGTATGATTTTTCACGCGCCAGCATATGAAAGGAGAAGCAGAACCTTCAGGAGGCATGAGGTTCACATGCAACTAATATGATGACCGCCCTTTGGTGAGGTGTCAATCCCCTACTGATGCTCTTAATGGTACCGACAGTGAGAAAAAATGGACGTCTAGAAGTTTAGTGACCATTCGTGGGTGAGGTGCTAACCCAAGGTGATTACAAGAGGAAACACAACAGATTCTACCAAACTGGAAATAGCTGATGCTAATGAGAGAAGCTAGGAGTGGGTGACCCAGAATATATTTAAGGTTCTGTTCACTGGACAAACCTGGAGGCTAAAGAAGACTCATGTAGCCAATAATAGCTTTGATACTAAAACAAGCGGATTTTAGAAAGGGGTCAAAACTTCACTTTATTCCTATGATTCAAGGGAATTTATACAAGAGTATTTCCTAATTTAATGCTACTAACTATCATATTTAAAATAGGATAAACTTATCTTATCTTATCTTTTAGAAGATAAACTTATCTCCTAGAAGATAATCTCCGATAAACTTCTCCTAGAAGATAATCTCCTAAGCTAACAGACTTATCTAAAAATAAAGATAAATAATTATCCAACATATATGAATTACCGAGTCTACCGGAAACAGCCTCTCTACTCTGTATGGGTAAGGCTACGTACTATTAGTCCTCCCTAGACCCCGCTTTATTACGGAAATTCAGACAAGGTGTGATGATGATGATGATGATATGAATTACTCTGATTGAAGATTATTCTTGAACAATTGAAGATTAAGTGGGATGGCCCCACTCCGACAATAAATCTACAATTAGCATAGCTCACAACCCAGTTCAACATGATCGAACGAAATATATTGAAATCAATAGGCACTTCATCAAGGAAAAGTTAAGAGAGTGGATTAATTTGTACACCTTATGTGTCTAATTATGGTCAATTGACTGACATTCTCACAAAAGGTTTGAGTAGCTCATATTTTTAGACAAGTATATCGAAGCTGGGAATGGAGAATACGTATTCATCAACTTGAGGGAGAGCATGGCAAAATCATGCATATCGATTAATTGATTGTATTTGATTGAGTTTCCTATTATGTTAAAATATCTCATAAATCATAGGATTACAGACTATCTCATAAGTTATGGGATTAGATATTGTATTATAATATCCCATAAATCATGAGATTAGAATCATTAGTTTCTATTTATAGGTATTAGAATTTTGTTTATAAGCTAGGCTTACTGTAAACATTTGATATATGCAAACTCCTATTCAAATTCTAAGATATTAATCTCCCAAAGGAAATATGTTCTAGATCTTCTTGAAGAAACTAGCATGCTAGGTTGCAAACCAGCAGATTCTCCTATAAAGCTAATCATAAATTACGAGGCGTAGTTGTGAATTTGTTGACATTGATAGATATCAATGACTAGTTGGACAGTTGATTTATCTCTCTCACACTAGACCAAATATAGTATACGTTGTAAGTGTAATGAGTCAGTATATACATGACCCTTAAGAATCACATTTACGTGTAATTTGTATTTTAAGGTACTTAAAGCCTGCACAAGGAAAAGGTCTCTAAATATGGTCACCTAGAAATAGAAGGCTTCATAGATGTGGATTGGGTAAGATGTCCTAATGATAGAAGGTCTACTTCTGGTTATTGCACATTTATAGGTGGTCATTTAGTTACTAAAACAAACGGTTGTAGCAAGATCAAGTGCAAAAGCTAAATATATAGCTATGGCCCATGGTGTGTGTGTGTGCTACTACTATGGCTTCAAAAATTAATGTAAGAATTACAGTTCTTGGATAAAAAGATTTTCTTGTTATACTATGAGAACAAGGCTGCTATTAGCATTGCTCACAATTCAATTCAACATTATGACAATACATATTTAAATTGATCAACATTTCATCAATGAAAAGATAAGCTATGGGACTCTGAACATTTCTCTTGTATCTTCAGAAAATCAATTAGCTGATATTTTTAGTAAGAGACTTGGCATTAAGACATTTCATGTCTTAGTTTGCAAGATAGGCATGCGAATTATCTAGCACCTTCTTAAGGAGGAGTGTTGACAGCTGTATACTCCTAATTTTGTGGGTTAGTGTGCTCCTAGTTTAGTGGGAATTTCTCTTTTAGGGCCTAATTTATAGATAGTAATCCAGAATATTCTATTTTCCTATTCATGTATATAGGGACTACTATAAATTACAAATATATCTGAGATTTATTTTTCTCCTGTCTTCGTCTTTATTATTTCCATAGAAACAATATATGTTTGTGTCTTTAATCTCTTTCTATTAGCAAAAATTCAGTGTATATGTCCTACTATGTCACAACTAAATTAGTTCCTATTAAAAGATCCATAATTTGGAATAGACTAAGTTCCTTCTTATGAATAAAGTCAAAGAATCAAGTCTTAAGTATTGTTCACATAAATCCTCACCTCTATCCCTTTTTCTAGCCTTACATTATGTTTTCCAACATGACAAAATTCAAGTAGGTATAACGAACAAAAAATGCCTGAAATCTCTACAAAATGTAATATGCTTTTCCAACAAAACCATAATATGTAAACAAAATACAATCTGCCCTTCATTTACTTTAAGCCCCACGACAATGCCAGAGACGAGTGCTTGAACTCAGTTAAGCCCTTGGTAGGGCATATATCTATTTCTTTAGTTTATTTATTTAGTAATACCTCAATTATTTACCAAAAGAAATGTTTTCCGGAAAATCTCATCCTAAGCACCTGCCACCAATTATCATCCAATTCTAGTACAAGTGTTCAAAGCATACACCAACCTAGAAAAGGTAGGCTCATATTTGGTCAAGTAGATGTGATGTAGGGTTCTACCAGGAAGAGGAAGAACTTAAACAATTAGGAACACTTACAAAGACTCACTGAAAATAAAGAATCAGATATTAGAGTAAAATCAAAACCTGCAAGAGTCGATTCATAGGAACGGGCTGCTTAAGATCCCATATAATTTCAGAAATAGCAGTTTGTTGACTAGATGTTAGTGCATAAGGAAGGGCCTTCAGAAACTTTTTGGTCAAATTAGACCAATTCTCAATATAAACTGCACTAAATTCAGGTTTTCTACACTTGTTCAACAATCCTTCTTTCTCCCTTTGTGTAGCAAGACCTTCAAGCAATTGAAACAAGCGTCCCAACTAAAGAGACAATACAGCAAAGTCAAAAGTGGTGACCAAAAAGGAGATAGCATTATTAACTATACAATTAGCAACTTAGAAATTCAACCAGGACATTAAGAAGCAACAAGTACAAGCAAATTGAAAATTCTTCAGACAGCCAAAATTTGTATGGATAGGGCAAAGAGAAAACAATAATTAAAAAGAGCTGTTTAAGCAACTTTCCTGAAGGACGTTCACCAGTTTGATCAAACAATTAGTGATAATAGCAAGTATGCCCAATAGTTTCTACAAATCGAAAATTTTATATACAAATATCATTCACAACCCTAGGTTCAATCAAGATTACTTTAAGTTGGCAGTATTAAGAACATTATTTTTCATGAATATCAGTTAGAAATTAATAATTTTGTAGTCAACAGAAATTAATGGAATTCAACAATGCTAAAAGAGCTACAATATTAAATGAAACCAACAAACTATTAAAGGTTTTGCAATAGATAACCAGTATGTTTGTTATTGACCCTTAACCTAAATCATGACAGCACTCCCTTCTTAAATGGTAAGTTTCTATTGACAGTGATTAATCATAAAACACCACTAAGCCTTGTCAGATAACAGATCCTAAGGAGAAATAAAAGGAACATAGATAAAAAAAGTCAATCCACACAATCCCAACTGAAGAACAAGAGATAGAGAATTCTATTTCCGAAGCAACCACAGAAAACAGCATAATAAAGTTGATAGCTAGCTGCAATAAAACTTTTAGCACATGTAAATTTATCTACACAAACAATCCACAGTAATAGGAATATTTTGTAATAATTATCACGGATTATTCAAATATAATCACAATTAGCAAGAATTACAAGTAATAGCATCAACTGTAAATAAAGCTAATCAACTTTGCAAATATAACTATTATGTTGTCTATATAAATGTTGCCGTGTTAGGCAATTTTCTAAAATGGATTATTTGAAAATTAAACTTTGCAGATTCCAAGACTATCTTGTTTCTTTTGTTTCTCTTGCATTGGGTAAAAATGGATAGTGGAAAAAAGCATTGACACTCACCTGCTATAGGTGTTCTTCAAAATTATGATGCTGTGAAAATCCCCAATTAATTGTATGCAAATTTTGTTTAAAAATCCTTTTACATAAAATAGACTAGTTCAATAGTATTTTACAATGTGATTTAAGAAACACAATACCAAACCAATTAAAAAACTGCTTACTAGAAATGATGAATTTAAGGTCTTACTAATTGAAATATGCCAAAAAGTGTAAATTAGACCCTAATGATTTTATCAAAATACAAGCTGAACCGTCGAAGTACGTAAAATGAAACGTTTACAAAATGTTCAAAATAAACCGTAAGTCGACGAAAAATTGGACGGAGTTAAGTGCCCATCTAGTATGTGCCACATCAACACATCATTTCATATTTTTAATCTGATACGTGGGCCCATGTATCAAATTTAAGTTAAATACTTTAAATTTTAATTTTAAATTCTTAATAAATACTAATTTAATTACAATTAGACCTAATTAACTAAATTATGATCTGATTAGCTTAAGTTCCCCAAAAATTGACAAAATATTTGAAGAACCCTAATTCCGATTATCTTTCAAGCACTAAATTTAATGTCTTCTCCTTCAGGCACTAAATTTAGTTAGGTTTAATTACTAAAAAAATCTTTAATTCTACTAAAATTTGTAATTATAGCTTGAATTTTAAAAAGGAACAATAAAATACTCAAACTTTCAAATTTTTGAAAAAATAGCATGTCGTTAGACGTTCCATTAATCGAGCTAATGTGTATTGCCCTCGTGGATGACAAGTGGAATTATTCCAAGGTAGCTGTATATTAATTTAGAAAACAAAATTGGAGGAGTTCCTGCGGTGTGATTACGATCAAATCCCCAATAGCTTGAAACAAATATCCAAGGTAGTTCTATTTCATGAGTGCTCTGAGTCATTGTCCAAGGTTTCTCAGGCATTGATGGTTGGGGTTATGAGAGGGTATAAATTGCAATTTGTGATGGATAAGAGATTGGAAAATGGTTCCCCAGATTCGGGCTTTGTTGATAAAGTGATGTAGAGAATGTTGTCTAATGTTGGAACTAGGTTTGTTTCTGTAATTGGTGGTAGTTTTGTTAAGAACTTACGTTTAGGGTTTTATGTCAGTTATGGTTCGAGTTTGTCGGTTCACCGAATTTATTTCAACGGGTCAAGATGGTTTCTAATGATCGGTGTAATGAGCTTGTAAATGATTTGTTGTGGACGCATTCTTAGGGAAAACGTATGAAAGAAAAAAACATTAATTTGGATTTTTATCGATTTGTTAGAT
>JANIJF010000209.1:16569668-16580671 GCA_024520955.1 Erythroxylum bequaertii | reverse complement strand
GTGCATTTTCCTAATTTCTCATCAAATTATCAAAATTCACAATTCTAGCCCTAACATGGGTAACGGGATGTTACAACAGGCTCGTCGAAATACTCATCGTCCTCTCCATCGTTAAATTCATCATCAACACCAGTAGATACTAAATTCCTATAATGATTAGGAATATTTAAATTCCCCAATACCTCATTGAATCTCGCAGTAATACGTTCTACTATAGTCTACATACGGTGGTCTATGATCTGGGAAACCATCTGTTCAATCTCGTCATGGTCATACACCTCTCCCATCTAGCGAGTCTTTCGTGGTGGCCTAATCACAGAGATCAAATCTAGCTCTTGTACCAAATGATGCAGCAGAACAACAAAAATTAAGGGAATGACTTGATACGATTTAATCGAATCACGAATATCGATAACAACACTATTTACCTATTGATTTAACACGAATGCCAGGAAATAGGGCAAAGAAAGGCACATAACTGTCAGGGTCTATTAATCATCAAAATTTTGTGAAATACATAGTTTGGGTGACTTAAATAGTCGAACCCTAAAAATTGTCAAACATGGCAAAAAACCAAAATGCCCATATTCTAAGATAGACAAAAAATAAAAAATGTAATAAGTAAATAGAATTATGACCAGGTTTTGTCAAATCTGTCTAGATATGCACACGCCTTCTTGTGGATTGCATCGTAACCTCTTTTCAGAAGCTTTAACCGAAATCAACCAATAAAGGGAGATCAAGTTTTAGCTTATCATCTTCTGAGTTTCAGTAAAATGTAACAGCGGTGACTAGCTCTAGAATTGCCAATCAGATCAACATTAGAGCAACTCCTAAGACTACATCTTGGAAAAATGCAAAAAGCTTGTTGGTGTGTAGGGTATGAAAAATATGTATTTAGTTGAAGGGTTTTTTGTTAGAAGATAAACCCGTGAAGAACTCTTCTGGGTTCTTCTAGACACCAAAAATAAGTGTAGTTTTTATCTTTCACTTTGTTAGCTATCAAAACTCATTAATTATAGCTATTAGTTAGTGTAGTTGTTATGAGCTGTGAAAGTCGGTGAGTAAATTGACTTTCATGCCTATGAAAAGACCGTTGTGATTGTAATGCATGCATGAGAAAAACACATAAAAATATAAAGATAGAGCATAAGCTCTTATAGCAGCAGCTAGAGTGTAACGTAAAGTTATTATCAATATATTGTTGTTTGATACCTTGTTGTTTGTCTACTTCATTTTTCAACAAGTGGTATCAGAGCTAGGTTCATAACTATGTTTCAAGAACATGAAACATAGCCAATATGATTCATCCTGAAATTTTAAAATTAACAAAGACAAATTATGAAAACTGGAGCATCCAAATGAAGGTACTGCTCGAATCACAAGATTTGTGGGAGATTGTTAAAGAGGGCTACACTGAGCCTAACGATACTACCGCTGAAGCATCTTTATCAAATGCATAAATGACATCACTTAAGGAATCACGCAAGGAAGAAGGCCTTGTTTTTCATCTTTAAAGGAGTTGATGAATCAACATTTGAAAATATATCAGAGGCACAAACATCAAAGGACGCATGAGAAACTCTATAGAAATCTCTTTAAGGAGTCGAAAAAGTTAAAAAGGTACGACTATAATCTCTTAGAGCTGAATTTGAAACATTAAAAATGTAGAGTTCTAAAAAGATTGGTGATTATGTTACTCGTTTGAAAACAACGGTGAACAAAATGAAAAGAAATGGAGAAGCTCTTAATGATGTTTTTATGATGGAAAAACTCTTACGTTACTGACAAGGAAATTTGATGATGTTGTCCCTACCATTGACGAATCAAAGGATTTGTCACAAATCTTTATTGATGATTTTGTGGGCTCTCTTCAAGTTTATGAGCTAAGAATGATCCAAAATGAAAATACTGATGATTTAAAACGAGCTTTACAAAGCAAGTTATCTATTGGTGGTAATCAAACTAATGGCAGTTGTGAACAAGGAAGATGATTGAAGTAGCTACAAAGGTGCCTACAGAAGTGGACATGGTGGACAATAACATGGTGGACAAGGAAGTGGTAGGAAACCTTTTGAAAAAGGCTAAACAAATGAAGGATATCAAATATATGGTCGTGATCGAGGATTCCAAAACCGAGGAAGAGGTAGTTTTCAACAACAAGGTAATAAATCACAAATGTAGTGTTATAATTGTAACAAATATGATCATTTTAGTTATGAGTGCAGATTAGTGCCTAAGAGGGAGGAAACAAATCTTTTTGCAGCAACAAAAGATAAAGAAGCTGAATTGGCTATTTTCTTAACATACAAAGGAAATGAAGATTGGTATCTTGACACCAGTGCTAGCAACCATATGTGTGGGCAAAAAGAGCTATTTATAAATTTGGATGAGACTATCCGAGGAGAAGTTACTTTTGGTGACTCATCAGAAATTCCAATTAAAGGTAAAGGTAAACTTATAATTACCTTAAAAATGGAGAGAACAGGTATATATATGATGTTTATTATGTACCTTTATTACGAAGCAATATTATCAACCTTGGTCAGCTCTTAGAAAAAGGGCACACTATATACTTGAAAGATTACTCTCTTGTCATCAACAAAGGTGGAGAATTAATTGCTAGAGTTGTTATAATGAAGAATTGTCTTTTCACACTTGATATTCAGTCGTAAGTACTGAAGCACATGAAGCCTGACATTAAAGATGAATCATGGCTATGGCATTTAAGGTTGAGTCATCTTGGTTTTACTAGCATAAATTTGTTATCAAAAGTAAAGATGGTAAATGGACTTCCAAAAATTAATCAACAGGATCAATTATGTGAAGCATGCATTAAAGGGACACAAAACAAGCAAAGTTTTAAAGTTGGAAATTCATAGAGAGCCAGAAGATCATTGGAGATTGTTCACTCAGATATAGCTGGACCATTTGATATATCATCATTTGGTGGAAATTGGTATTATATTACCTTTATTGTTGATTTCTGCAGAAAAAGTTAGGTGTATATTCTTAAGGAAAAATTAGAAGCCCTTGATAAATTTAAGGAGTTCAAAGTAATGACAGAAAAACAAAGTGGGCAATATTTAAAGATACTTAGATATGATAGAGGAGGTGAGTACACGTCAAAGTTATTTGAAACATTTTGCAAAGAGCATGGAATCGTTCATTAGTTGACAACTTCATATACATCACACAAAAATGGCATCATAGAAAGAAAGAATCGAACAATTCTTGATATAGCGAGAAGCATGGTGAAAGGAAAGCACTTACTGAGAACTTTCTGGGCTAAAGTCATTCTAAGCGCTGTTTATTTACTAAATCAGTGTCCAACAAAAAATGTAAAATTCAAAACACCAAATGAAGCATGGAGTGGTAGCAAGCTAGCAGTTGGACATCTCAAGATTTTTAGGTGCATTGCATATGCCCATATTGTTGATCAAAATAGAAAGAAGTTAGATGATAGAGGTGAAAATAAGAGGAAGGCATATTTATTGGCTATAAAAAGAGGAGTAAGGCATATAAATTGTACAACCCTATAACCAAGAAGGTGATCGTCTCAGGAGATGTCGAATTTAATGAAGCAGATTATTGGAAATGGAACAAAGAAGATAAGAAAGTTCAAGGACTATTTTTTGATGATGATCATGATGATGACTTTAACACACAAGATGAATAAGGAGATGAACAAATTTCTCCACAAAGCTCTACTTTAATAACTCCTAAATCAACACCATCAACTTCATCACATAGTAGCAGTAGCAGTAGCGATTCAGGGGGAGCACCTATAAAAATGCGAAGTCTAAATGATATCTATGATGCCACAGAATAGGTACAGACAACATTTGATTATTCATTATTTTTCTTAATGGTGGAGTGTGATCCATTAACATACGAAAAGACTATTAAAGATGAGAAATGGAAAAAGGCCATGAATGAAGAAATTGTTGTGATCAAAAGAAACGACACATGGGAACTAACTAATCTTCAGAAAGCACATAAGGCAATAGGAGTTAAGAGGGTGTATAAGAAAAAAAACTAATCAAGAAAGAAAGGTTGAAAAATACAAGGCAAGATTAGTTGCAAAGGGTTATAAGCAGTGAAAAGGAATTGATTATGAAGAAGTGTTTGCTCCAGTTGCAAGGATTGACACTATTAGACTTCTTACAGCACTAACAGCACAAAATAAATGGAAGATTTATCATATGGACGTGAAATCATCTTTCTTGAATGGATACCTAGAAGAAGAAGTCTACGTTGAGCAACTACTAGGATATATTAAAAAATGACAAGAAGACAAAGTCTATCATCTAAAAAAGCATTGTATGGATTAAATCAAGCTCCACGGACTTGGAACATGAGAATAGATAAGTATTTCCAAAAGAATGGTTTTGCAAAAAGCCCACATGAGTATGCTTTATACATGAAAAAAATCAAGATGGTGACATCATGATTGTGTTTATATATGGATGATGTGATCTTCACAAGAAATGATCTGAGTATGTTCAGTGTTTTTAAGAAAGTTATGACTAAAGAATTCAAAATAATAGATATTGGTGAAATGTCATACTTTCTTGAAATCGAGATAAAACAAATAGGAGATGAAATATTTATATTGCAGAAGAAGTATGTGGACAAATCTTACACAAGTTTAGAATGAAGGATTGCAAGCCAATGGCTACTCCAGCGGAAACAGGTGTAATATTGAGAATGGATTCAAATAGAGAATTGGTAAACCTGACATTGTTCAAGAGTCTAGTCGAAAGTTTGAGATATTTAACTTTCACATACCCAGATATTATGTACATAGTTAGATTGATCAGTAGATATATAGAGAAGGCAAAGCAAGATCACTTTATTACATTAAAAATTAATTTTAAGATATGTTAAAGGTACAATAAATCATGGTTTATTTATACACATTCTCAAGATTTAGCTTGGCTTGGTTATTTAAATAGTGATCATGGTGGAGACTTAGATGATCAAAAGAGCACCTCTAGATATGCATTTCATATTAGTTCAACAATATTTTCGTGGTCATAAAAAGCAACAAACAGTTGCTCTTTCGTTGTATGAAGCCAGTATATCATTCCAGCAGCATGTACATGTCAAACAATATGATTGAAGAATATTGTGAGTGAGTTATATCACACATAAGAAGGTCCGATTATAATATATATTGATAATAAATCTGCTATATCATTTGCGAAAAATCCAATGTCTCATAGCCAAAGTAAACATATAGATATGAAATATCATTTTATTCGAGAGCAAGTGAAAAACAAATTGTAGATCTCATTCATTGCAAAACTGAAGATTAACTTGTGGATATTTTTGTAAAGCCTTTGAACACTGATGTATTTCACAAACTCAAAGAAAAGCTTGGCATGCAAACTTGGGTTTGAGGGGGAGTGTTAGAACACAAACTAGTGTAGAACTCTTCTAGGTTCTTCACGACAAATGAGTGTAACTATTATATTTCACTTTGTTAGCTGCAAAACTCATTAATTATACCTATTAGTTAGTGTGTCTATTTTAAGCTCTTAAAGTCAGGGAGTAAATCGACTTTCATGCCTATAAAAACCCTTGTATTCGTAATGCATGCATGAAAAAAAACAAAGAAAAATAGAGAAATAATACAGAAGCTAGAGTGTAACGTAGAGTTATTATCAATATATTGTTGTCTGATATCTTGTTGTTTATCTACTTAGTTTTCCAACATTTTTCTTATTTCTTTTAGGGTTTTGGCAGAACAGGTTTCTCTTCTATAAAGATGCATTTCTATTTGCAGGCTTAATCATGAGGGAACATCTTAATTAGATGGTTGTTGTTACATTTACATACTCAAAACCAATGAATGAACCTGGAATCCAGTTTGTTAGAATATATGTTTTGGAATTATTTATTAATTGAACGTATAAGATATTAATTGAGTGATTTGACTTGGATTCAAAAAGCCATTTTGGATAATATTCTAGATGTTATAGAATCCTATTTTGAATAGATGTGTATCTTGAGAAGAGGTGTGGTGGATTACGTTGATGTGGGAGCTGGGATTTCTATTGAGTATTGAAGTTTGAATGTTGGTGGGAGTCAACTAATTTTTCTTGGCTGAGAGCACAAGGCAGGAGCTCTATGATTTGACTACCTCTTTTCTATGTTTTAAACAAAAGTTGGCACGCATCTCACTTCCCACATGAATATAAAGATATTTGTGCACTGGTGGGCGTAACTTGAAGATTGAAGAATATACAACAAAAGAAGGATTTTGTTTTGTGAGTGGGTTATTGCGGGGTTACATGTGCGTGTGTTGTTTTTTTTATGGCCAAGCAATTTTGGAGTCTTGAAAGTTAAACGTGCAGTGGGTGTTAAAGTAAGGGTGATGTGCGTGCATTTTCTTGGGCCATGGAAATTATATATATGTTGATCACGCCAACTTGAGATGCTTGATGTGAATGCTGCGTTTTTCTCTTATGCTTCAATCGTGGGCAGTGTTTCCAAACTCAGATCGGTCATCAAATCGGAGGCCTTACTGGTCACCGGTTTGACCGATTCAACCACCGGTCGAATCGGTGTGACGTCATAATTATACAATAATTATATTTAATTGTATATAATATTAATAATATTAAAAAATACAAAAAAATAAAAATAAAAAAAAATAAAAATTTATTGAACTGGACCGGTTCCACCGGTCAATTGACCTGTTTTGACCGGTTCTCACTGGTTCAATTGAGAACCGATTTTTAGGGATGAACCAGACCGGATAGCCGACCAGTCACCGGTCGAACCGGCCGGTCCGATTCGGTTTTCAAAACCATGATCGTGGGTGTTGAATAAATGTGCAGTGGGCTGAATGATTTTGTGCTGCGGTTTTTTTTTTATGTGTTGTCGTTGATTGGGTATTTTTGCACCTGTGATTTTTGCAGAAGTTTTTGTGATTTGATTATGAGTTCTACGTGAATCAACACATTGCTGTTGCGACGACTTCTAGATTTATTTCAGTGGAGCTTAACCTTTCGGGAAGTTGTCTTCTTTGTCTCAAGTGTATTATTATTTTGTACTTAGTTGATTGATCACTTGAGATATTTATTTCTTATCTTTATTATCAAATATTGTTGAGAAAATCCTCTGTCGAGGTTAGTACGAGATGGTCGTACTATTGGGTGTGAAATTCTTTCACGGGAAGTGAGGTTGAGGGATAGTGTCAAGGGTTGAGTGGTGTCGGCTCAGTAAAGCCTTGGGTAAAACTATTGTGCTTTCGTGAAAGTTATTAAGCTGGGTGAGGGCCCCGCAGACGTAGACAAGGTACTGCGTTACCAATCATCGGTGTCTTCTTTATTTTGCAGCTGTGATTTTTATTTACTTGCGTGAAGAAAAATTTGGAGATAGTTTGCGAATTGATTAACGATTTAATTATTTCGTGTTGTATTTTCTGATCAACTCAAGCTCCTCTACCCTTAAATTATGGTTTTCTGGTTCTTGCATTATTCTTCTTTGACACTATTGTAGAGCCTTCAAAGCCTCCTCCTTCTTAGATATTGGTACTGCATTTCTTTTGCTCAGAGCTTTGAATTGGTCTTTAACATATTTCAGTTTCATTGTAAGTTTATAACCTTTTGTACCTTCCACTAGCAGCGTCAAGCCCTCCTCCAATGCTTGTCTAAACTCTGTATGGTCCAATACATAATTACTTCAGTTTCTTTTTCTTCTTTCGCTCTTTTCTTTGCCACGACTCTTCTCCCACTCTTTTCTTTAGTAGAATTCTCTCCCTCTCTTTTCTCTATCACAGCTTTTTTCTCTTCTTTTCTATTTGTTCTTGACTATGTCCTATTTGTATATGCCTGTTTAAGTTCCTGACTTTGTAGAATGTGGTGAAAAAATTGGAAGTCACATCGTGCTCTGAAATCTGGTAAAGGGGTATTTTAATAGCCATTCTTGTAAACCCGAAATACATTTGGAGATAGCCTAACTTGAGTTGTGTGATACTGAAGAAAAGATGCACGAGTTTTAGCGAGGGTCATTTTCCAGGCCCGAGACAGTCCAGTGTGTGACTTCTCTTGTACATCATGGGCCAACCTATAATGCCAAATTTTTATTTTGCTGCTATTCTGATCTCGATTCCGTTTACTGTATTTTTCTTGTTGATGCAAAAGAAATATGGAAGTGTTCATGTATAGATATAAAAAAGAATATAAAAAGAATTGTCTATATGAGCGCAATTATTGAAATTATGACGATTTTAAATATATTTTTATATGCTGTTAAATGTCAAAAATCTAATTCCAATTTGGCCTAAAATGCAATTTCAACCTTGTTATAATTTAAAAGTTATGTAATTCAACCTCTTGTCACGAAATTGAGTGGATAGAAAATAGAGATCCCAAACAAGGATGATTCAATTGGAACAAATGTTTCGTTAAGCAACTCGCTTGTCGGCAAAGACCCCTGTGTCCAAAACCCAATTCTCAATCATAGCTTGAGAATTCACCGACTGGTCGGCGGGCACAAGATGCCCAGCTCCTAACACAACCGCATGGCTCAAGCTCCCCCATTTTTGCACGTAACCAGCAAGCTCACCCTCTACCTTCCATATCTTCCTCTCCGCCCTTAAAAACCTCTCTATACCGTCCCATTTCATCGTCTTAACCCATGCCTCCACAGAAACAGCGCTGTCTCTAAGATCATAAAGTCCCTGGTACAACAACACTTTGCTCTCCTTCACCAACAACTCCACCATGTATTTGACGCTCTTCATTACGTCCCCATGCAACGCCGCCTGCACCACGTCGCTGCAGTCGTCGAAGACCGTGGATTCGTTGGCTCCTAATCCCTTCTTCACATCATTTGATTGTAGAAGGTTTCTTACCAAGTATGTTTTGTAAGGTTCCTTTTTTGTGTAGTCGAACAAAGTTGCCAGCCCTGTGAAGTTGCTTAGCATATGAAATACCTCGTTTCTTGTGTCTGTTGCCTCAGTCCATTTGCCCATTTCGATCAACCTCACTGCCTTTCTTTGGACTTCCTCCAATTTACCCTTTTGTCTCTCGTTGATTAAGCCGGAATAGTAAGCGTTGGCTGCATGTGTTTGGACTTGCGTCACTGGGTCTGTTATCCCGTTACCTATAGCAACGCCTTTTAGGTTCACTTGTTCTGATACTGGAAAGTTCTTGTTCTTGTTTAGAATGTGATACCCAATTGCAGGAACGTACTTTCCTGCATAGCTTTCACCGGTGATATAAAGTGGGCGATTCTTGAAAACTGGGTCCAGTTCAAGAAACCCTTTAATTGCCGAGAAAAGATGGCTAGCAACAGAGTGCTGATCTCTAGGTATATCGTCAGGTTTTGACCCAATACTGAACCCGACTCCTACTGGATTATCCAGGAAAACTAGTCCGAAAATTCGGTTCCAAGTACCTGGGTTGCGTTGGAGATCAGGAAGTTGATGCGTGTTTGGTCTCTGAGGGTCAACAACACGGTAAGGGCCGAGTTCAAGGAAGTTTCCAATCATGGAAGAACAGCCAGGACCACCCTGAAGCCATATGAGAAGTGGGGTCTCTAGGAGAGGTGAAGTTGAGTTCTGTGCTTCATAGAAAGTGTAGAACATGGCTGAGTTACTTGTGGGATCAACCGGAAGGTAACCAGATTTCGTGGGAAGAGCTTCTATAGGAAGCGCGGACTGAATTAAGGAAGTTTGGTAGTGGAGTAAACAGAGAAAGAGTAGAAGGGTGAATCGGAGGAAAGAGGAGGAGACCGTAGTTGTTGATTCCATGAGTGGTTGGATGGTTATTTCGAGGGAAGTGACAAGAAAGTGTTGTGTATAACACGAGATGCCTAATATTACGGTGTTTTATTGTATCCAATAAATTTTAATTATTTATTTTTGTGAAGCTTGCATAAGATTTATATGAGACTCGTAAAATAAATAATTGAGATTTTATAAGACAGAATAAAATAAAATAAAATTAGGCAAAAATTCTGAAATCGTATAATCAGAAGCATCTTTGACTCGTATGGATTTATGTGGTCACAAGCAAATTCGAAGTCGCTGGGCTGTTGAAAGTAACAATGTCCAGTTGGCTGTAATGAAATTTCTTTGCCTATGGCCGGTGTTTCTTAAATGATGTGACCTAACCTTACATTGTCCGGACCCAAAAGTTCCATTCCTAATCTTATTTGACGGACAAGTTGACATTTCTTTGCCTTTCACTATCTATTGTTTCCGGTGCAATGGATATTCTCTGAAAGCCAAATGTACAATTTCTTTTATAAACAGCATAACATTCACTAAAACGTTAATTTCAGTATCAAAGAGAGTTATAACTTGTGCATTGAAATGATCAATATTATTACAATAAAATAAATTTGTCTTTTCAAACTTGCAACACTATTTTATAGTTTCATGGGAAAAAATATTCTTGAAAAGGCAATTAAATCCCCTTTTTTGGTTATTATTCTCAACAATACAAATGTATCAAGTTACCAAACCCACTCTTAAGTGAGTTTACTATCTGCATATCCTGCACATCTAATTGATGTCAATTTTATCATGCACATATAATTGAGCACAAAAGAGACTCTCTTCACTAATATCAAGAATAACACATTGGATTCAGTAATAGATTTTGGGGATGCTTGGTTTATAGAGGGCAATGAGAATCAGAATGAGAATGAATATAGTGAGGAATGTGAATGGATATAATCATTATAATTATGATGGTTGGTTAAGATAAAAGAATGATTACCATTACTATTGACGGCGGTTGGTTTGTTAAAAATATTAAGAAATAAATTTTTTTAAAATTTTATTTTATAGCAAAATTTAAATATATTTTAAATAATTATTTTTAATTTATGCACCCTAATTATAATGACAAAATATTTAAAATCAAGTATATTGCGATTTTTCCTTTTCGATAGCTCTTGAAGAAAAAAATACTCTAGTATTTTCTTGCATCAACATATCATTAGTTACATAATATCCTCAAAATATAGATTAATCGTCC
>JANIJF010000209.1:16540511-16553453 GCA_024520955.1 Erythroxylum bequaertii | reverse complement strand
CTTCAAGGTGTTATACATCTTGGTAGTACCAGGATGCATAGCATAGGTGGCCATATGTGCTTCCTCAAGTATCTCTTTCCTCAGATCATCCACATTAGGCACACACAATCTCTGTCGCAACCATAAAGTCTCATCCCTTAATTCAAACTCAGACTCCGGATTGGCCTTCACTTTCTCTATAAGCTTCACCATAACGAGATCCTTACCTTGGACTTTACTGATTCTGTCATGCAGCATTGGTCTCAACTTTAAAGTAGCAATCAAGGCCTTATCTTGCTCCAAATTCAATTCCACATTCAAAGCTCTCAAATGTATCAAATTAGGTAACCTCGATAACTGAATCTAAGCTGCACTGATATTAGACTTTCTGCTCAAAGCATCAGCCACCACGTTAGCTTTCCCCGGGTGGTACTCAATCGTGCAGTCATAATCCTTCAATAACTCAATCCATCTCCTCTGCCTCAAGCTCAACTCCTTCTGACTCAGCAAATACCTCAAACTCTTATGATCAGTGAATATGTAGTACTTTTTGCTTTAATATTGCATTTTAAAACAAAATTTATTTGTTTTTTTTAAAAAAGAAGAATCCTAACATTTTTGTGTTAGATTATTGAGCCCTTAGCTAGTGTATTAGAAAATATAAGCTTTAAATTTCATTGATGGAAGAGTTATTCAAAAAATTGCATGTCACCAACTACTTTCCAAAATTAGATCTTTGAGCTACATACCATCAGATTTGAGTATATGACGGTGACATTCACAAGATAATGTTTAAAATATACAAAGCGTTTAAAACACACGGGGGACATTAAGAATTCCTAGTAACACTCTTTGGTTATACGAATGATTCAATAACATATCAAAGCCTTATGAATTTTATCTTTAAACCTTATTTACGATTTTTAGGTCTATTTTATATATTGGTGTATAGTTAACATTCGTATATATGAGTAATATATTATCAATTTAATATCTCCATCTGTTGGTTATGAGGAGCTCCTTAGGTTGGTAATGCATATTAAGCATCGATAACACTATTGACAATCCATCGTTTTCTTGTTCACACGAACCATTAAAGTTTATTATATTTGTTAGACTAGAAAATTATGATGTTATTTTAACAAAATAAGTTATCTAAATTGATTGGCTTTGATTATGATATCAAATATAAAATAAGGCACTTACAACTTAGTTGTTGATTCTCTATCGAGAATGGAAATTATTAAGTTCTTCATATTAACACTTTCTCGTGTGCATAGAAATTTATTATAATAGCTAAGATGGTGATAATAACAATAACAATAATTCAATAAAAGTCCCACTGAATACAGGGTCTAGGGAGGTTCAAATTATGCAGTCTTACACTAACCAGTAGAGAGCTTATTTTCGATAGACTCATAGTATATATAATAATAATAATAATAATATTAATAAAAGATACATATTAGAATAATAAAGTAATAAAAAGTAAAAATAAACATAAGATTAGACATTACAAAAACTACGTGAAAATAAAATATAAACAATAAGTAATAAAATAAATACATAATAAGGTAAAGAATAAAAAAGAATAAAATAAGTAAACAAATACATAAACGAAAAAGAAGAAAAGTAAATAAATAAAACAAGCACGTCATTACAAGAAAATATTTAGGGTTAGTACGAAATTGCTTATACTAAATACTGAGGGGGAAGAATTACACATTAAAAGATTAGGCTAAAAATAAGATATAAGTCTCGAAGGAAAAAGTTTAAAAGACCTATGAAAAAGATAATGACCTCTTTATGTTAGATTTTTTACATGTATCCTAGCATGGAAAAAATTTCTATTGAGGGTCACATACTTGGTAAGTTCCACCATAGCCATATCAGTCTTGCTCACCTTTCATTAATTCTTCTTAGGCCTTCCTTTTTTCCTCTTATAGTCCTTAATTATAATTCTCTCGTATCTTCTTACTAAAGCGTCAAGACGTCTCCTTTTAACATGTTCGAACTACCTAAGTCTTGTCCCTTTTAATTTTTTATTAATATTAGCCACCTTTAATCTTTCTCTTACCATTACATTCTAGACCTTATCTCTTCTAGTAAGATTATAAATCTAATGAAGCATCCTCATCTCTACCACCATTAACTTATGACTATACACCTATTTGATGGACCAATATTCTCCCCCGTCGGCCCAATCGCTATACGGTAGAATTTACCTTTGAGCTTAAATGGTATCTTCTTATCATATAAAAATCTTGATAAACTTCTCCATTCAAGCAACTTTGATCTACTACGATGAACAATGTCCTCATCGATCTCTCTATTACTTTGAATAATAGATCATAGATACTTAAAATTACTCTTTTTGTGGTATAACTTTTAAAATAATCTTTATCTTCATATTGGAATCCATCCTATAGCCTGAAAAGTTGCACTATATATACTCAATTTTAGTCTTGCTTAATTTAAAACCCCTTGAATCTAACGTATCTCTCTAAAGTTTTAGCTTGACATTGACACCCTCTTTTGTCTCTTCCATTAAAACAATGTCATCAGCAAACAATATACATCAAGGTGTATCCCTTTAGATATTCTTAGTGAGCACATTCATCACTACTACAAATAAAAAGGAACTTAATGAGAAGTCTTAGTGTAGCCCAATATCAATAGAAAAATGATTTGTATCTTCTCTTGTCATTCTTACTTGTTCTTTACATCTCCATACATACCCTTAATAACTAGAATATAGGTTGTAGGAACTCCCTTACTTTCTAAACACCTCCACATGATTTCCTAGGTACCTTGTCATAAGCCTTTTTTAAGTCAATAAAAATCACGTGTAGGTTATGTTGTCTTTTCCTGCAGTATTCTGTTAATCTTTTAAGGACATGTAAAGCTTCTATCTTGGACCTTCCTGACATGAATCCAAATTGGTTTTCCATCCTTTCTTACTCTCATGTCAATCACCTTCTCCCATAACTTCATGGTGTGACTAAGTAGTTTAATGCCTCTATAGTTACAACTTTAGATGTCCCCTTTATTCTTATATAGAGAAATTAGCATACTATGTCTCTACTCATCTGACATTTTAGCGGACTTAAGGATCACATTAAAAAGCTTGGCTAGCCAAGTAAGACCTTGCTTGCCTAGGCTCTTCCACAACTCTACGGGTATCTTATCAGGCCCTATTGCCCTTCGATTCTTCAGCTACATTAAAGCTCTTTTAACTTTTTCCCTTGTGATCTATCGACAACAAGTTCCAATACCTCTAGGACGTGATAAGATCAACTAAAGAGATATTATCTTCTACACCTTCATTGAAAAGGTGATAGAAGTATCTTTGTCTTCTTCTTTGATGTCATTTTAGCCACGAGCACCTATTTGCTTCATCTTTTATACAACAGACTTAATCTAAGTCTCTTGCTTTCTATTTCCGAACTCTTACCAACTTAAAAAGATCCTTTTCTCTATCTTTAGATTCCAATCGTTGGTATAATTTCGTGAAAGCTCTGCTTTTAGCTTCTGAGACTATCTTCTTTCCCTCTTCCTTTGCCAGTTTGTAACTTTTTCTATTGACTAACCTTTCTACCTCTGTGGTGTTGTCCAATATAGCTTTATAGGCAACCTTCTTGATCTTAACATTTTATTGCATATCTTCATTCTACCACTAAGACTTTATCTTACTACCCTTAGGCCCTTTAGAACACCAAAGATCTCTTTGCTACTTTCCTTAAAATAGTTACTACTCTCTCCCACATCTGTTTAGCATCTCCTTCCAATTTCTATTCTTCTCCATATAATATTCCATCCCTAAGTTATTCCACCATATCCCCTTTCAGTTCCATCATCTTACTCTGGTATAACTCCTAGAACCTCTCTTCTTCTTCTAATCTTTAATTATAAGATCCATAATCAACAATTTATGTTGAGTTGGCAAGCAAGTGTTAGGTATCACCTTGCAATCCTTGCAACTAGATTGATCACTTTGTCTTATGAGAAACTATTCAATTTGAATTTTTGTAGTTCTACTCTTAAAAATCACCAAGTGTTTCTCATTTTTCTTAGAAAATGAGTTGGCTATCACTAACTCAAATGCTACCATAAAATCTTAAAAAACAATCTCATTATCATTCCTATCAACATTCCTAAAACCCCTATGAATTCATGCCCGTCTGAGGTTGCCCTATATGACTATTAAAATCTCCTCCTACAATAGCTCTCTTATTAGAAAACATCTGTTGAATCATCTCATCTAGTTCATCCTAAAATTGGCAATTAAGTTATTCGTACAATCCTACTTGGGGTGCATAAATATACATCTTATTGAAAACAACACCTTTCACCACAATGTTTAAGGGCATAATCATATTATTAGTCTTCTTTATCCCTACAACATAATGTATGAGTTTTTTGACAACTAAGATACCTATTCCATTTCGTTGCCTCGAACACACTGAATACCAAAGTTTAAACTCATTAATCTTTTCGCTTTAGCCCCCATCCACTTTGTCTCCTAGATGCACGTTATATGAAGTGTGTTATAAAATGTGTTAGTGACATGCTTACAAAAGGGTGTTGATCCAAATTCAACTCACACTTGGTCTACTGATGTTTTGCAATAAAAAGGACGTATAATGGTGGACAGCTTACTGGTCTTAGAAACTTGAATAATTTCATTATATCACGCTACAGCAATGGGAGGCCATTTGAGGTTTATAGGTACGTATAAAAAATGGTTTTAAAAATAGTTTTTCTACTAGTTAAAGGTAAGACTACATACTACTAAACTTCCCCGAGTCCTGCATTTCAATGTAATTTTTGACTAGGTTGTTGACGTTGTAGGTAAGTATAAAAAAGGTTCAAATGTACTTCCAGCAAAAAATGCAACATTATGCCTAAGAATTTATCTAATGCTCTGAAGCCTGGCATCGTAATAAAAATGAGACGATTGATTCACCAGGGTTGTTGCAACTTTTGTTAGTACCAAATGATGGTCTACTAAAATCGAATGTTGGATTTAGTCCAACGTGTGGGCACACATTATATAAATTAATTATATATTATGAGCTATCATAAGGTTAAGCCTAATTAAAGTGATCTATTAAGGTTGAATGCTTTGAGCTATAAGACATCTAATAAAGTATGAGCCTTAATGTGTAAAGACCTAATAGTCTGATTTCTATTTTATAATGGGTCAAAATAGAAATAAGAAAAACTATAGAAAGAATTAAGGTTATGGTCCTTAAGTTAGATGTGCAATTATCTTTTTTGATATCCCATAACTTAGAAAAGTGACGGTTCTTGAGAAAAAATAGACGTAGAAATTGACATGGAAAACGAATAACTACAAGACTCAAGAATTACATTGTTCTCATGGACTCAAGTACGCTACTGCAATAAATCTAAATATTCTTGACAATTTGGCATAATTATTTATATGATTGGTGATGGTTTTCACCATAAGGAATTTTTTTAACTCTTTATCATCGAATGGGTATTTTATTAACTTATATGTTGATCATTTGAGCGAATATGCTCAGTTCATACATTTGAGTCACCTCTATTCCAATATTAAGGTTGCCAGAGCTTTTATGATTAAGTATATAAATTACATGATATGCCACAAACAATAACTGGTGATCGTGATACCATTTATCAATAAAAGTTGTCAAGAATTGTTTAGCATGCAAAGGATGTCCTTACACTCGTCCACAACATTTTATCCCTAAATGAATAGGTACACAAAAGTTTTTAACTTATTTGCAAATAGATGGTTTGAGAGTATCCTTCTCAATGGAGCCACTGGCATAATCATTCTACCATTTTCATGACACCATTTAAAGCTGTATACGGTATGCACCTCCTTTACATGTTCCGTATTTTAGCCGATGACTCCAAAGCCTTTTATGTTGATGAAGTTATGAAAGATCGCCAGGCTATTTTATGTTCACTGCAATATCATATGCATGAAACAATTGGCAAATAAGCATCACACTGAGCGCATGTTTGTAGTCAGGAATTGGGTCTCTGTCAAGCTTCGTTCGTATCGTCAAATCAGTAGTGTGCGAGAGTGACGCTCAAAAACTCTCCATCGTATTTGGTCCTTTTCAGCGAAAATGAGCAAGGCTGCGTGCCGTGTAATATTTAATTGAACGATGTATGCATTCACCTTACATCACACCTTTCCGAATTGAGGAAGCAATTGTGTCAGCACCAGCCTTTCAACTTCAGTTTAAATTTCAATCCTCGTCAGAGATCGTCGGTTTGTTTAACGGCTGCAAATTTGGTGAATAAATTGATGTCAACAAGTTGACGTTTATATAATCTACATGCTTTGCAACATTAAGCTATGAACTCATTGCCGTGACGTTTATCTTCATGCCCCTTTTCGAAGCATACTTTTGATATTAAACTCGACTCTTACAATGGGAGTGCGAGCACTAAAAGTGTCGATGGCAGTAACAATTATACAGAGACACACACTAGAGACTCCTACATCCTACTGGCTAGGATAGTTTGAGGCTGAATACTTTTATTGCCACAGGTCACTCCCTGGTATGCAAACAGGCTTCACTCAAATCAGACGGCATGTACCTCGCGTTCATTTCCGATGAGACCAACACACCTTGAAACAATGCTATTGCTCTTCAACAGGCTACGGGTGCCACACTTGGGTTTAGTAGTACTGTTTTGCTTTGCTATAGCATTTTTCTGTGCAGACTGCAGATCTTCAATTCCCTGTGACTCTGCAGTGTTCTGTGTGGATGCACGAGATAGAGACACTGCATTGCGCTTTACATCATTCTCAGTTTCATCTAATGTGCAGACTCTCTCCCTGTGAATATGTATAGGCAGAATGAATTGGAAAAGGTGTACTTAAAAGTATACTTGAGGAGATTAAAAGAAACAAATGACGATTCTCCAGGCCATTACCTAGGCAACGAGGTGGCATGCTTCCTCTGGAAAGGACTATTTCTTTCACTTTTCCCATCAACTTCCTCAAGATGAGCAAACTGTTCCTTAAATCGGTCAATAGCACTGAAAGAGATTATTCGAACAAAGTTATCCACAAGAAATAAGAGAATAAAACAAGAAGAGAGAAGGCAGACACTCAACAATGCAATCAACTTTAAATTGTAACAATCATTCTTCTTCTAAAGCTGAAACACTAAGATATGAATAATCAAAATTTGATGCTAGCTAATTCTCTTTGAAACAATAATTTGCCATATGGAAACACTATACCCATAATAAAATTATTTAGGGATAGTAACGGACCAACTCAGCCCAAGCCTGCCCAAGCTACACTAAACGATGTCATTTTGGTATAGCCAACCAAAACAATATTGTTTTGGCCTATAGGTTTAGATATACCAAAACGACGTCAGCATGGCAATGTGGGTCAGGTCTTTCATGTCGGCCCCCCAGGTCTGACCCCAGCCTGAAGTCCAGTCAACCTGAACCTTGCCCGTTAACTTTAGGTCTACCGAGCTGGCTCAATATCGTCAAGCCTATTCTGATCTCTTCAAGAATAATCATCATAAAAAATTGTCAGGTTTTGTTACCTAGAAGGGAAATTTGATTTCTATAACCTTCTTCCAATAGTCATGATTACCTTCTCAAAGATGGAAGTATAAGACAACCTACTGCATTCCAAAGAAGGAAATTCAATCCAATTGAACAGTACTAACTGTGTTCTAATATCCACAGCCAATCAAGTGATTGTTTCATGATTCTCCCTTCCCCAGTTTTACCTAACAGACAAAAAATTTTAACAGCTATTTTGATCAAAGACTGACCTTGGATACATAAAGTGAGTCTGGTCAGTGCCCTGGAGGTACTCTTTCAGCATATCAGGATGATACTCCAAAATCTGTATGCTTCAACTGTTAGAATAGAAAGGGCAGGGGGGCACCACCAATTCGAGCATAAACTATTACATACTGTTTACTTACCTCTCTGTAAATCAGCTCTCGTACATCATCTCTAGTTAACTTCCTTCTCTCAAATTCAAACTCGAACTTTGAAATAGGTTGCCTTGATGGTTCATTTTCCTTATTCGCCAGACAATCAAAATATGGATCAGCCAATGCCTGGAGAAAGAACAGATGCCAGTGTTAAGAAGGAATAGTTGATGCATTTCAAATTATTCAATATGATCTTATTGGAAAAGCTATGAATTTTAAACTATTGGTTCTACTAAATCTTACATCTTCAGCAGATGGCCGATCTTTAGGATCAAATGCCAGTAACCGCTCAAGTAAACGCAGAGCAAATGGGTCTGCATCTGGAATTCTTTTAATCAATGGAATTCGTTTCTTCTTCCGCATGCTACTCAGGTACTTTCTTGCCTTTTCATTCCCAATCTGCAAGCCAAAAACAGAATCAAATGGTTGAGAAATGAGAGCATAACTGAGGAGACTACCAAATCAAGTCATGAACAATGGCACTGATTTTCCTCAGTGGCCAAACAAAAGAAGGTGATAATGTGACAAACCCGTGCAATGGTTTCAGGAGAAGGGGTGCCAAGCAAATCAGTTATCAGGTCTAATTGATGCACTACATTTTTTCCAGGAAACAACGGTCTTCCCATCAGTAACTCTGCAAATATACATCCTATGCTCCAAATATCAATGGCAGGAGTGTACTGCAGAAGAATAAAAACAATGACCTTATATTAAGTTAGGTCCAGATCCGAAATGAGGTTAAACTCATTGATGAAGAAATTAAGCTCTGTACACTGTTAATTAAATACTGAAAGAATCGCTAACTAATGACAGAAAAATGCCCACTACATCTTTTGAGCTAATGCATGTGTCTGAAACAACAGGTACTGCAGCTTCTCCAAATACTTAGTAACTTTGAATACTTTGGATGAGCATGAGCTAAATAAATATTCTGTAAAGAAAATGATTCGATATTCATCTGAAAGATCATTTCACTGACATTGTGGCATAACTAGAACAATAAGCAATCTAACACTCCCCCAGAAATAGCAATAATCACAGGTATATCTGAAAGTGTGTAACCACACACGCATCAGCTCTTTGTGGCATAATATGAATGCGTCAGCAGCAGTAGCACTAGGGCAGAATAAATCCCAGTTCCACAATGTAAAGAATATATGCCAGCCACAATCATTAAACAAGAGAAGGGAATGAAGTAGTGACAAGAACGGAGAAATAAGGATAAAGAGAAAAATAGGCAAGGGTATGAGGAGGAAAGAAACAAACAAATGCAAGAATTTATCTGTAATATATCTTTAGACGGCCCATAAATTCATGAAAGTGACTGGGCAATTTATGCCTTGTGTAAACTATAACAGTTAGAAAGGTCAACACATGCCATAATGGTCAAGACATGCCATAAGTGAAACTTTGAATTGATGTTAATGCTGCAAAGGAACTATTATAAGCAACAACATTTTCAAGAGATATACATATGCCAAAAAGGACAAATAAAAAAAGGGGCATGCAGTACTAAATTTTCTTATGTTTGCAGAAGCAACCATATTTAAGTGAATAAGTGATGCAGGACAATATATGACTAAATCGACTTATTAAACCTATGTTTCTTTCTTAATTTGAACTTGCTGCCCTAACCTCTGCCTCTGCCTACATCAATTAGACGTGGATGACTCACTTGTCCAGTTAAAGGTTTCAGAAACAGCTTTGAATCGATAGCTAGTAGGGCGAAGGTAATGAGCAGAACAGATAATGAAAAGGACAACGAGAAGAAGACTGTTACTCCAGGTTAATAAAGTAAGCAGAAAGTTTAAGAAATTAGTGAGGAATTCTTTTGTTTGTCAAATCCAATAGCAGAAGACTACTGATGATTTCTTAATTAAGCAGTCCAAGGTAAGTCTACCGGAAGTGTTCAGGTAATGTCATACAGCCCATAACAAACCACCAGCGAATGGGTCAATTTCCATTAACCACATACAAAGAAGCATGAAGCTTGGACCGATGACAAGTTTATTAAGGCCTGCAATCAAATTGGCATATTTAATGGGATTTTTTTACCAAGTTACAGGAACCAGATGGAAACAGGTCAGCAAGTGAATGATCAAGAAATGGGTATCGCAATTGGTCTTTTACACAGTTTAGTCAGTTTATTTCCACAGTTATTGCCGAAGTAGGTATGGAGTTTCTATCTTTCAATTCTCAAGTAGCACCCATCCATACAAAACAAGATTGATAAGGAGAAGAAAACGTGAGCCCATATGCACTAAATAAGAAAACACAATCCTAAAGGAAAAAAGATAAGATGAAAGAAATTAAAACACTAAAAGAGCTATAAGCAAGATGTATAAACTGGCTACCAAAAGCAGAACAGATAATCAATTTCACAGGGGAAAATCAAAAGTAACATGTATACACGTGCCTTGGAGGAAAAAGAACCGCAGAGTTCAGGTGCACGGTACCATCGAGTTGCCACATAATCCTAGACAATGAAGGCGTTAGTCAGCAAATGGTGAGATCTCATTTCGTATAATTTAAAATCAATTTCATAAAACAACGGAGAAATACAAGCTACACTGCACCAGGAAGACACGTACCGTCCAAAAAATAGCAGAAGGGGCATTACTAAATGATACACGAGCAAGCCCAAAATCACATAGTTTCAGTTTGCAGTCAGCGTTAGCAAGAATATTTTTTGGCTTCAAATCACGATGAAAGACATTAGCTGCAGAGAAGTGAAGAAACACACAAATAAAACCAAGCGTCAGCCCCATTTTTAACGTAAAGCTAAGAGAATTCTCTCTTTCAAATCAATGCTGCATTTAAATACTCACAAACTCTGTTAAAGCTCAAAGAGGTCTAACCTGAATGGATATACTTCAAACCGCGAAGAAGCTGGTAGAGGAAAAACTGATGGTGTTCAGGACTGAGATCATCATTCAACTTAATCACTTGATGAAGGTCAGATTCCATCAACTCAAAAACAACATATAAATCTTTAAACTCCCTGGGAGATGGAGGAAGCATTATGTGTTTGATTTCGACAATATCAGGGTGTCTTAAAAGCCTAAGTAACTTAATCTCACGCAGAATACGTGTTGCATCTGAGACATGTTCAAAGATGTTGTCCATCTTCTTAATGGCAACCCTCTCACCAGTGTGAGTGTCCACGGCAGACGCAACCACTCCATAGCTTCCCTTCCCCACTACTTCTTGTATCTCGTACTGGCTCGCCTCCCCATACTCGGTAAAAAACTCCTTGCCAAGCATGGCCTGCAAAAATTAACAAAGCCCAAAAGGAATAAAGGAAAACAAAAGATTAGAAGACCAATCTTAACCTGAAAATTTAGCAAAAAGCCATGAGAATATAAACAAAAATCAATCTTTAATCAAAGGATCCAAAACACATAAAGTAAAAGAAAGAACAAAAGGTCTATCCCACAGAACCCAAGTAATCTCAAGTAACAGAGAGAAGGGAACCAGAGAAAACCTTATTGTTTGGGAGTAAACAACAAGACAAAAAAGCTCGACAATGGGGGAGGTGCCGAGGAAAGCCACCAAGAAATTAAGCATAAATAAAGATGCACAAAATTCTTGGTTTAATTGAAACCATTTAAGGTTCGTGTGGGCATGGGTGTGGGAGCATTTGTGGTTTATATAGAAGACGGAAGCGGACACGAGATCTTGAAGGTGTCAACTGGGATGTGGTCCAAAATGGACAACAGGAACAAGACTATTAATATGACATGTCGTAGTCTACACTGCCTGGATACAGACAGAATAAAAAAACTTAATAAAATAAGGAAGTCACAAGCATTTGATATTGACGAGACTGTTACTTGAAATTTTTATTTCCGAATCTGTTACTTTGATCAGTTTATTTAATAATTGGTTAATTATTTGATCCAAGTGACTCTTAAAAATTAGTTTTCAATTAAATCAGTACGAATTGATTAATTGATCAATTAAATCAGAACTGATCGAATCGGTTGACCACTGATTCAATAATTTTTTATTTTACTTTTTTTCATGTGTTTTTATTTTTTATAAAAGAAAAACTCACAATTTCTTTAGAAATCTAATAAAAGTATATAAATTTATATTATTTGATATATTTTTTATTTTTTAATATTATTAATATTATATATAATTATTATGTAATTATAATTTCACACCAATTCAACCAGTAATTAAATCAGTTGAATCCGTAATTAATAAAGTCTCCTGATCAACGTCAGGTCAAAATTTCAAAACTTTACTCGAAAGGGATAAGGTTGAATTGGGGACGCTGATGTTGAATGCAGGGTAATTAAAAAAAGCAGAGTGGATATGTGGTTCAAACCAAAACTAACTTTTCATTTATCTCCAAAAAATGCGTACTTTTATCTTACCCCCTATATTCACGGAGCTTTTATTATATAACAAAGAAAAGAGAATGGCAGATACAAGGGTTCCTGAATGAGCCTGTTCGGTTTTCATGGATCAGAAGGATAGACAGAGACACAGACCGTGACTCTGCCCTGTTTCCATGGGAAGATGATAGCTCATAGATGGATATGGTGACGATGGTCAGTGAGTTTATGGGATAGACTCATGAAGTAGAAGTAATATATGATTTATCTTTGCAAAATATTTTTTTAAAAACTATCTTTTGCTTTTTAATCTCGTTAGATTTTATTTGAGAGTTTTGAGATTTTTAGTCATACTTGCTTTTATGTTACATAATTAGGTGTTGATTGCTGGCTTAGTAACAGCTTTATGTTTGTATCAAATTTACTCATAAAAGATGTATGCTTGACCATGGTACGAAAATTGATTCCTGCCATACAAAAGGATAAATTGGTGCCAATTATATCACTTATAAAAATATAGTTTTGGTCGGGTCGGTCATACAGGGCTCGAGCCCAGTCAAAACGAACATCAACTCTTTCAGAGATGGACCGGAGTTGTGATAGGAAGCTTCTGGTCTGTACGAGAATTGTTGTGTGTCCTG
>JANIJF010000209.1:16520233-16531270 GCA_024520955.1 Erythroxylum bequaertii | reverse complement strand
TAGTGAATGTAGTAAGTAAAAAGTTAGAAACTGACAAACTAGAAGATTAGTCTTGATTTTGCTTCTGTGAAAGTTCGTTGTGACCAACTCCTTGTTTTGCCGTAGCCAACTTGCAGGATTTCCTCTCGAAAAAAGTTTGCCGCGGCCAACTCCTGGCTTCGTCGCGGCTAACTTTCCCGCACAACTTGAACATGCTTTGGCATTTTAGGCATAACTTGTTCTGTAGTTATCCAAATGGAATGATTTTTGATTTGGAGACAACTCTTGAAATAGGGATACAAATTTTCTAAAGAAATCAAATTTTAATTCAGTCTTTAAGAATTTCAATTTCTGGTTGGAAGTTTAATTCAGTCTATAAGAATTTCAATTTCTGGACAGAAGTTTAGTACAGGGCACTATACCAGTATAAGAACAGTCCGAAAATGTTTGGGCTATAACTTTTAGAGTGTTAAACCAAATTGAATGATCTTAGTGTCAGTACATACTTAAGACAATGGAACACATTTTTCTAGAAGAAAGTATTGCCAAATTACATTTACATTCTCTAAATGAACAAGAACAGTAGACCCAAAAGTCAGTTTTTGGAAAAATTTGAAATGATTCGTTGGACGTTGAAATTACATTCAAAGTGTTTATGTGAGGTATAAACCCTACGTACAAATGATACTTATGTGAGTTTTGATATTGGATTGATTTTGTGACAAGAATAATGGAAAAAATACCCGGTATTGTCATTGAGCATGCATTGTACATATTCCATATGCACATTGTGCATAAAAGAATACTAATAATTGTACAATTATTAGAATTCATCCCATCCACAATTCCTTCTTCCATCTATAATAATCTTCTTGTTTTATTACCTAATACTTCCTTCGCCTTTCCCTTGTGTCCCTGATGGCATCTCTACCTAGTGCTTTAAGAACTCCTTTTTTCCTTTTCAATTGACCTATCTATGTTCAACCCCCTACCCCTTACTTTATCTTTTCCTTACTATTTATTCCTCCTTTTGATTTTACTTTTTAATTTTTGATAAAAATATGCTTGGTTCTCAAATTGGACTTTTTTTTCCATGTTATTCTTCACACCTTGGTTAAGCTATCGTTTATAGTGATGATATTTTTAAACCATTTCTCCTCTTTTCTTTTTTACCAATTTTTCAAAATATTATCTATCCCAAAATCGAACCACCAATTCTCTCCCTAAGACTCCATTCATTTCATCCTCTCCAATCTAGCTTTTCTTAACCCCTCTTTAACCTTACTACTACCACGAGAACAATGCCAACATTCTTTCTGCCTTTAGAAAGGCTTCTCTCCCTAGGACTTATTCAAGAAGAACTTGGAATCAAGTCTTAAGTGATTATGCTTGAGCTACTTCCCTCTAATATTTCCTCCAACATCAATAAATGGATAGCTTATTATGCCCCTCTTCTAAGCATATTATAGGTTAGAGTTGCTAAATGGCACTCATCTTTGATTTTTTTTAGGACAAAAGGTGTTTATCATCCTTTCATAAAGCTTAGGTAAGAAAGATCTAGAATTCTTATAGTTTGTTATAATTTCTTATTTCGGAGGATGATCATTTTATCTTCAATTTCAATTCACAAGATGAAGTAGTCTTAGATAATGAGCTATGGAATTTTAATGGAAAACAAATATTCCTCCAAAACCAGTAACTAGGTGTTGTTCCATCGAATCTTAAGAGTGGGAGAATATCATTTTAGATTAATTTATACAATACTCCGTTGGATTATTGGACCACTGAGGGCCTGAGCTACATTGTGAGCTTTACTAGGAAACCAATAGCCATAGATGAAGCTAAATTCACATAAAAAGGTAGCCTATACTAGGATATGCATATTGGTGGAATTAAATCAATCCATCGTTAAAATAATCTTAGTCAAGAGATTAAATTAAAATGGAGATATGTATGAGTACTCCATACCAGTTCTATATCAGTTGAGGCCTCAATTTTCCAACCTAGTATAGGTATGAAAATCTGTAAATTCATGATATATGAGAGGAGAGTATAATGAACTTGCAGGTAATGATAAAGTGCCTAGCAAAGTCAATAACTGTAACATCTCTTTCCCATACTAAGGGTTAGAACCCTAAAATACGTTACATGTGAGATCAGTGAGAGATTAAGAAAAATGCATTTCATTCTCATGCATAATGTTAGCATACATGCACGTGAATTTGAATTTTTCAACACATTAAAATGACTGTACGTGCATTCATTGACATTCTGGGTATAACTGTTTATAAATGTGATTATATTGAGAATTATGGTTTTTGTATGTTAAAAACTGATTTGGAGAGTATATTTAGTGATTTAGAATTTTTGGTGAATTTTAGGAAATTTTTTGAAGATTTTGGGTATTTTTAGACTAGGAAAAATGTCAAGTGGCAGAACAATTAATGAATAGTGATGATAGAAACAAATGTCAAATGATAGTAGAAATTTTAATATGTGACATTAAGATTTAATGACTTATGTCATTGAAAATTAGTAGACAATTGGATTAAAAGTTGGAGGCAAATGGACTAAACAATTAAGTATTATTAAGCATAAATCATTTAAGTGGAAGGTGTCATGACAAGTGTCAAGACACCTATCAAGTGTTTTTGTAAAACCTATATTATTTCCATTTGAAAGACATCTTCGTGTCTTTTATCCCTAACAAAGACACTCTCATCTTCTCCATTCTCTCCACCTACGAAACTCACTCTCACCTCACCATGTTGATTTTCATCTAACTCCTTCACTTTGTTTCTTCAAGATTCATTGTCTTCTCCTTCGTTTTGCTAAAAGACCCAACCCATTTCACCTTGAAAGTTGATTTTCGTGGATGTTGAAGGACCTAGGGTTCTTGGAGATTCTTGAAGAAGCCTTAGGTAAATCAAGTAAGTAACCTATTATTCTTCATTGCTTAGATGAATGATGCATGTCTGATGATAGTTAGAGGTTAAATGATCATAAAATGGGGATGGGCATATGGTAAAAACATGAATGAGTAATGTGGTGTCTTGAAATGGGAGAAATTAGTTAGAAGTAAAATGAAAGTGAAAATGAAGTTGAATATATATAGTAAGTTGATAACGAATGTTTATATATATTTCCTTAATGAGAAATATGGGATATGTGGGATTTCTTATAGGAGAATTTTCTATAATGATGTTTCTTTTTCTTATAACATTCACAGTCTTTTTTCTTCTTACACTTGATCTTCAAGTAAGGCTTTTTACAAGCCTTTTTCAATAAGGGACCGTCTTTGATCATGTTTTGGAAAAACATTTGCTAGTCACAAAGCTTATCAAGTGAAGCTAAAACTAGTTGATATATTTCCCTATGAGATAGATCCCTCATATCTCTTCAAAGTGTAGCATGGTTCGTTATAATTCAGATTGTAGTTCATCTGGTAAGGAGGAGATGAATGTATAATGGAGGTTGAAATCATTGAAGCCATTAAGAAGATAATAATGTTCCACCATACGTTGGAAATGCTTTTGTAAATCTTGTCTGTCTAGAGAACAACATTTCATATCAAAATACTCTTGCTTGATTTGTTTGTCAATGAGCTGAAAATCACCAATGAATTCTTTATGAATCACTCCAAGAAGTAGTCTAGCAGATGTGACTTGTATGTATTGGAGTCTGTGATAATCATCTAAACTTTGCCATGATTCTCATAAAATACCAGTAAATCGAGAAGTAACTTAGACAAAATATCCTTTAATGGATTATTTGATCGAGTCATTTGTAAATCAATTCATGCTCCAAATTTATGGAGACGTTCATCATTTCTTGGGTGGAAGATCATCAAAGGTAAACCATGGACCTGAAGTAGGTCTGGTTGGTAGTACTTGTGCTACTGGTGGGGAGGTTCTGAATGGTTCAATTCCTATTGATTCAGCTTCACTAATATCTAGTTCAACTTCATTTCGTTCAAGCATAGTCATCATAATCTGAGAGAGATTAGATAAATCAACAAATTATTCAGACACTTTTGAAGATGGTTCAAATATCTTAGAAGATTACTAAGATATGTTTGAATTCTGGGCATTCTTTAAATAGAATAGATGCACGTGCTAAAGTTATTATGAACTTTGATTGAGGAGCTTTATCTTTCTCAATAGATGTAAAAGGTTGAGGTTTTGGTGGTGAAGAAGGTGGAGTTTTGATTTGCAAAGGTTTCGTCTATGAGCAAATAAGTTTAGTGGGTTTAGTATATGGTGGCGATGGGTCAGAAGGCTTTGAATGATTGGACTTTGGAGATTTGGTTGACTTGGCTTTAGAGGAAGTAAGATGGATACGTTGCCTAATTAGGGGATAATTCATTTTGAATACTTTCTCATAATCAGCAACTTCTGGATAAATTGGAGAGGAATAGATGGGTTAAATGACTGGAAAAGTTATGGGATAAGCTCCATAAACAGTCTTGGACATTTTAGTCTGCATATTAGCCTACATTCTTTGAAGTACTTCATAATTTTGTTACCTTTTTTAAGTAATAATTTGGAAGGTCTGATGGATAAGAAGATAAGAAAAAAGAAGAAGTCTTTATTTGTGGACCCCTTTTGTTAGATGCAAAGTTAACAAATGACCCACAAATAAATATTTAAGAAGTTACGATTAATTTTTAGTGGATCTTTGACGAAGTTGTTAAGTTAGGATTTATATATTTTTAAATGTTAAGGTTTATTCTAAACATTCATAATTATTTGAGCTTAAATTAAATTTTACTAAAAATATTAAGGTTTAAATTGATACTTTTATCCTAAAAAGAAAGAAAAGCAAAAGCATAAACACCTTAAGGGTAAGGCATTGGTAACAAGAGAGAGGAGTGAAAAAAGAAAGAATAGTTTTTGGCCATAGCTCCTCGCTTACCTCTCTAATTTTGGATTCTCTTTGTTGTTGGTTTATGATTCCCTTATCATCTTGGCCTCATTAAGACGAGTTATATTAAAGAAATCACACCTCAAGTTGATTCTTTGATTAGAATCATAGTGTGTGCAGTGACTTCTTCTGGTGCAAAATGCCTTGAAAGCTACTAAAGTGCTTTTTGAAGACTGTTGAATATGTTTGAAAAATTGATGTCTTGCCTTTATTTCTGAAAGGGATTACAATAGATATAACTCTTTAGCTAGACTACTTGTATAGTAACACAAATATTAAGTTCCAAACTAATATAAATACTAAGTTACCTAAACTAACACAAACTAAATATACACAAAACTTATCTCTTATCTAATATTAACATATATAATCATACACTATTTTCGAATACTCCTCCTTATGTTGGAGTATGAAGATCTCTAATGCCCAACTTGTGAAGTAGATAATGAAATTGTTACTTCCTAAGTGCCTTGGTCAAAATATAAGCTAACTGATTGTAAATATGAACATGAATAGTCGTAACAGTACCATTCTTAATCTCATTGTGTAAAAAGTGAAATTCAACTCTATATGTTTGGTACATTCATGAAATACTAGATTAGATGCAATATGAATTGTAGCCTAACTGTCACAATAGAGACACATCGATTGTGGATGTGCAACTCCTAAATCACGAAGTAGGCTTTTGAGCCATTTTAATTCATAAGTAATGGTAAGCATAAATCAGTACTCAGCTTCAGCAGATGAGCGAGAGATATTTTGTTGTTTCTTAGTCTTTCAAGAAGTGGGTGGCTAGCCTAATATGAAAAAATACCTTATGAACAAGCATTAGGTTAATGGATAGCTTAACTAGTTAGAATCATAATAAGCATATAGACAAAAATCATCGTCAACTTGCAAAAATATTTCTTATATAAGACTTCCCTTCAGATAGCCAATACCTAGCAAAGCTGCTTCCTAATAGTCCTAATGTGAATGTTCCATAAATTATGTTGAAATATGAACTAAATAACTAAGCTCAATGTAAAAAATAGTTAAATAAAACAATCTACCAACCAAATGATGCTATTTCTCAAGATCATCAAAGAATGCCCCCTCTGTAAGAGTTAGGTGTTGATTATGCTTAATAGGAAAAAGCATCGACTTGCCCCCTAGTACTCTTGTTTCAGCAATAATATCAAGTGCATATTTCTGCTAGCAAAGAAATATCCCTCCTAGTCCTAGTAGATTCAATACCCAAAAAATACTTCACCTGCCCCAAGTTCTTCATATAAAAACATTGACTCAAATACTACTAGAATTTCCTTAGCACGTCCCTATTGTTGCTAGCCAATATTAAGTCATTAATATATACAAGGACGCTCAAAATAAAATCATGTCTACAATAAATAAATAGTGAATGATCATAGTAAGATTGGATACACCTATAAGCCTTTAATGTAGTCATCAATTTAGCAAACCAATTCCTAGGAGCCTTGCAAGCCATAAAGTGATTTTTATAATTTGTACACTTTTCCTAGGTCTGCAGAATATCCAAGAGGCACGTGCATATATACATCCTTTGTTAATTCTCCATACAAGAATGTGTTGCGAATGTCCATCTGATAGTGTTCCTAATTCTTTGATGCAACAACTACTAGAAAGATATGTATTGTAACCATTTTGTCTAGTGGTGCAAACGTTTCAGTAAAGTTTATGCCCTTAACTTAGGTGTTGTCAAGAATCACAAATCGAGCTTTATAAGGTTCAATCATACCATTAAAATGATACTTAATTTCCTAGCCTTCTTATCCAAGGGTAAATCTTGCAAAATCCAAGTGTCATTACATCTAGAGCTACAATTTCATGTTTGATGGCCTCACACCAATGAGAATGTTATACTACCTCATCAAAACTTGCAAGTTCATGTCCTACTGTGATCACTGTAGGAAAATGCATGTGTCTTAAATAAAAGTTAGCAAAAGTCATATAATGAGCAATAGTATACATGATACTTAAGGACCGATATGTAGTAAACAAATTAATAGGGGGTTGTTATGGCAACACGTAGTGTGGAAATAATAATCTTTTAACTTTTATGGAGATCATCAAACTCAAAATCCCTGAACAAGTGATTCATTATGTATTGTAGGTCAAAATCCTCTTATGATTAGCAGGGAGTGAGGTGGACACATTACTCCCCTTTGCTACAAAGCTTGATACATATATAGGACTCCTCATTTCTTCTGGAGTCTTGGGTTAATTAATAAGTTTAGGCAAACAAGCAAATAGCAAGGAGTTCATTTCATCTTCATTAATGGAAACAAGCGTGGACCTTATGTTTATAGGAGAGAGAGATAAGGAGCCATCATGTTGAGATTGAAAAGGAAACTTGTGCCCCAGAAAAATAACATCTCGAAACACTATAAATTTGTTGCCCGCTAATTCATAAACAAGTCTTCCCTTCTTCCCAAAAAGATAGCCCAAAAGGTACAACACCTCCCTCGTGGTGCAAATTTATCATTGTCACGAGCTTAGTGATGAGCTAAGCAAAGACACCCAAAAGTTTGAATGGAATTAAACATGGGTTTCTTCCCAAATAAAATATCATATGGAGTTTTCCTATTATATATAGTTGTGGGAGTTCAATTAATTAAATACCCAACTACTAGAATACACTAACCCCAAAAACAAATATGCAAGTTGGCTTGGAATGAAGTGCTTGTGGAACATTCAATATATGACAATGTTTGAGCTCTACTTGATTGTTTTGTTAGGGAGTGCTAATAATAAATGTTTGATGGAGAATTCCTTGTTCAACAAAAAATGTGTTTAAGGTCTAGAACTATGTCCCATTATTACTTTAAACAATTTTTATTTTGCTATCAAACTAAGTGGTAACCATAATTAAAAAATGGAGCAACCTCACTCTTATCGACTAGTCAACAAATCCAAACATCTTGTGAATGATAATCTACAATGGTCGAAAAATAATGAGCACCACTTGATGAAACAACACAATAAGGTTCCCACTAATCACAATGAATTATTCCAAAAGGTTCAACTACTTTGATACTAGTAAGAAAGGCATCTCTAGTTTATTTATCTCGTAAACAAATATCACAAGTTTATTGTTGGTGACTACTAGAACACAATTTATTACTTCAAATATTAAGAAGAAATTAAACTATTTTATCATAAGGATGCTTAAGACGTCGATGCTATAATATGAAGGAGTCCACCCTACTCGTCCGATGTGCTTAATCCAAAGTTAAAGTGTACAATATATAGACCCTTCCTTGTTGCTCACCTGCACCATTAATTATCCTCGTATTTCAATCTCATATCATATAAATTTTTTTAGATAAAGTGACTGCATAATTCATGTCATTAATCAATTGAGGCGCATAGATTCAATTGCAATTCAAACTCGAGATATATAGAATATATCATAACGTCAATCCATTTTTGAGATTAAACTCCCCTTCTTTTAACATTATTGTTTCTTTTTCATCTGGTAAGCCCACCATACATGGAGCAATAAGATGTAAATTTGTGAGTCATATAAAACCTCAGTTATGTAATTTTGAGGCTTTAATATCCAGAAGCCAGCGAGTTAATTCGTTCTTACCTATAAAGTTCTCGGTGGTGGAATTTTTATGAGTTTTAAAGAGGTCTATAAGCACACTCCATTCATCATCACTTAAGGCTATAAATCATCCTCAGTCCTTTTTGCTTGGCCTATTACTACCAGTGGGCTGTGTTGCTCTAGCAGAATAGGTCTGTACTGCATTAGCTCCCACTCGATATTCTTGTCCTGTATTTAATGGTCCTACAATTGTCATGGATTATGCTAATTGGATCATACGAGCTAGTGCGATGGAAAACCGAGTTTTTCAGCTTCAGGGGCTGCCTTTGGGTACTTTAGTCAGATGGACTAAACCCCTAGAAGGATGGGTCAAGATTAATACAGATGGTGCAGTGAAATTGGGCTCTAATATTGCTTCTGCTGGAGGCCTGCTAAGGAACTGTCAGGGGCATTGGTGTGTCGGTTTCTTACAGAATATAGGAGTCGGCGATCCTTTAATGGCTGAACTTTGCGGTGTGTACTCCGGGCTGATGCTGGCGTGGGATTGGGGATATAGGCGCGTGATAGTGGAAATGGATTCCCTTGAGGTCATTAACATTCTTTCAGCTTGCTTAAATGATCTAACTGAGTATTCTTTTTTGGTGACAGGTATTCGAGACTTGATATGTTGTGCTTGGGAAGTGCAAATGGAGCATACGCATCGGGAGGCAAAGAAAGGAGATTTTTGCATCAACCACCTTGAGAAACCGTAGAGATAAATCATCAATATAGAGGAAGAGAAGAAGGAAGAGAGAAAAGGAGAGGAAGCTGACTCGCCGTACTTCCCGGATCAAGAGGTTTCCCGACATCACTACCTCCCGTCATCCATTTTAGATAGTATTTCTTATTTCTTTAAGTTTTATTATTGTATAGAATTGGATTGAACAGTTAATGATATAATGTAGAATGTCAAGGATGTTCTAAACTCACCTTCGGAATTTTATTATTGAATTAATGAGAATCTAATTATTTATATGTTTCTTGAATATTGTTGTGGTTTGATTATGTGATTGCATAATTCGATGATAAACTGAGAGGGTAAATCAAATGAAAAACGATTAAATTGGACTAATGAGAGTTAGGTGATTTAATAAAAACCAGAATTGAATCATATCGAGATTTTGTGCAAAGAGAGATCTTACATAGGTTTCCGACAGTTTATTAGAGAACTCCAGAACTAATGAGAGTTTTAGATAGGTTGTGAATTGAGAGATTGCAACCTTCATAATCTATTTATGGTTAATGGTTATAACTTGAGAGGGAGTAATCTACCTTCAGATAGTCTAGAACCAACAATCTAATAATTCATAATCAATAAGGTTAGCATTAAGGATCGGTAAAATTCCCTTTCTCTAAATTTGTAATTTCCTTCGGTTGAGTCTTGGGTGTGTTGCAAATTGCTTAGTAATTAGTTTTTTCGTGTTTAATTCTTAATTTGATTGATTGAATTAAATTCTCGTATTAGTTTCGTTGCATCTTGAATTTCTATTATTTATTTCTATTCTTGGATTTTAAGATTAGATTAGTTCCCTCCTCGTGGGATCAACTCCTTTGATACTACGCTAACAAACTGTATGCTTGCGAATTATCAAGGGTTAATAATTAAAACTTACACACAATCAAACCTCAATCAAGTTTTTGGCACTGTTTCTAGGGAGGCGATTAGTTTAGTTCTTTAGTCTAAGACGTTTTAGTTAGTTTTTAGTTTTTCTTCTTTCTTTCTATTTCTGAATCCGTGCTCTTGTATGAACACAACAGTTACAATAAGTTCGAGTCATGCAGCTGAAACCTTAGAGTTAGATATCACTAGATTAGAATGATCAATTAGGAAAGTTCGGCATGAAGAAGAAGAAGAAATCGCAAAAGAAACAATGTCGAGGAATTTTAGCAAGATTTGGATCACGGAGCGAACAAAGGACATCCACAAAGAACCCTTATGGATTTCATGAGACCAAGGTTCAATACAGCTAAACAAGGAGTAGCTAGGCCACCCGTAAAAGCAACCTCTTTTGAAATTAAACCATCCCTCCTAAACATGTTTCATTAAAATGTGCAATTCTAAGGATTAACGAATGAGGATCCCAATGCATATATAGTACATTTCCTTGAAATCTATGATATCTTTCAGTACCATCAGATGTTCGAGGATGCAGTAATAATTAGGCTTTTCCCTTTTACCCTAAAAGATAAAGCAAAGGCCTGGTACCACTCCTTCAAGCTAGCCAATGTCACCACTTGGGACCAACTAGTTTGTGCTTTTTTAGATAAGTATTTTCACCTTACCAAGACCACGAAGAATATCAAGGAGATCACCAACTTCCAGCAAAAGTGAAGGGAAATCATCCTATGAAGCGTGGGAACAATACAAGGACTTGCAAAGAAAATGTCCACACGATAACTTACCTAAGGAGTTCTTGTAACATTCTATAATGGAGTTACCCCACATACGAGAGGCACGATTGAAGCAATTTCAAGAGGATCACTGATGAGAAAGGCGATAGATGAAGCAGAAGAGCTGATAAAGAAGA
>JANIJF010000209.1:16426742-16445492 GCA_024520955.1 Erythroxylum bequaertii | reverse complement strand
AATTGGAAATTCAAGAAAAATGAAGAAGGTCATCCTCTTGACAAAGGAAGATACCAAAGGTTAGTAGGAAAACATATCTATTTGTCACAAACCAGACTAGATATTGCTTATTTTGTGATTATTGTTAGCCAATTTATGCACTCTCCAACTCAAAGACATTTAGAGGCTGTTAACCATATTATGAAATATCTCAAAGGCAGTCCAGGTAGAGGATTAATGTTTCGAAAAAATGAGAAAAGAAGCATAGAAGGGTTTGCGGATGCAGATTGGGCTGGTTGTATTGAAGACAGTAGGTCAACATCTGGTTATTGTACTAAGCTATGGGGGAATCTTGTCACTTGGAGAAGCAAGAAGTAGTCCGTAGTAGCAAGAAGTAGTGCAGAAGCAGAGTTTAGGGCAATTGCACAAGGAATTTGTGAAGTTATTTGGTTAGAGAGGTTAATGCAGGACCTACAGATCACCACTTTCTCTCCCACCAAAGTTTTCAATGATAATAAATCAGCCATTAGTATAGTGAAGAATCCAATTCAACATGATCAAACAAAACATGTTCGAATTGACAGGAGCTTTATCAAATTTGAAATAGAAGAAGGGGACATTGATCTATGCTATGTCCCTACTGAAGCACAGGAAGCCGATATCTTCACAAAGATAATGCCTACGCCTAGATTCAAGACAATTCTAGGCAAGTTGGGAATGATAAATATCTATTCCTCAACTTGAGAGGGAGTGTTGGATAATTAACTTAGATAAGTTTAGTTAGCTTAGGAGATTATATTTTAGGAGATAAGTTTATCTTCTAGTAGATAAGAGAAGATGTACTATAGATAGGATAAGTTAGTATATACGAAAAATCCAGTAGTTTAGTAATATTAGAATAGATTATACTCATGTATAAATTACATATAATCAAAGAAATAAAGTGGGTTTTCTTCTGATATTTTCTATACCCCTTTGTTTTAGAATATGTTCTTATCACTCAATTACTTTAAACTTAAGATTACAAAGGGTTATATACAGATAACCTATACACTTAACCTAATATAGGAAAAATACACTATTACCCTTAATTACTAATTATACATAACAATCAACAATTTCTTTACTGCTACTACATTTTAATGGCATTCCTCTCTCTAGCATTCATACTGTGGCAATGTGATTCATGACTCTGCCTTCTTATAGTTTGCAATAGAGCTTCTTTCTATTTTATTGACATCTCTATAGTTACGATCTTCAATTTTTTACATAATGAGTTGGTACAATTCTTGAATCAATTCAGATATATACTTTTTGACCAAAATAGAGAAAAAGAAAAGTGTAATGTGATACATATAATTGAGTTTTAACAAAATTTGTTTTATAGCATTGATGGCCAGTAATTGAATGCAAGCGCATGACTGGAATTGTTGTTTGTGCATTTGTTTCATGACAACTTTCGTGGTATAGCTGATGGTAGTCAGTTTCCCCCTAGCCAAGTTTCTTCTTTAAGATTTGCAGCCCTTTGTTGGATTTACTTATGTGTCTTATGTACATACTTGGACCAAATGTAAATAAAATGTCATAAAATCTCTTTACAGCCTCCGGATGAGCATTCCACTGATGTCTTTCAAGGAACTGAACCACAGAAAGATAAGTCAGTGGTTCTTCCTAGTTTTAGCTAATTTTAATCATTTACTGAGGTTGATTGCAGAATAATTGCTTTTTCGTTCTTTTTTCATACAGTTTTATTGAGATGTACCTTAGGCCCCCTTCAGCAAGTGAAGAAGCCAGAATAAACGATTGGATTAAGGTGCGACAATCTGGTATTCGATACTATCTGTCACTTGGCGACCAACGGATTGTTGACAAGAATTTCATTATAAGGCCAAAAGCAGAGTTTGAGGTGGGAAACTTGTATATAGCTGCAATGTGAACATAAATACATTATATAATTAGTGAACTTATCATGGATATATTTTGCTTTCTTGATTAGTGGTTTGAGAATGTGTGAATTGAAATGTGATCCTACCAGTTGGGTCTTAGCTAGTAATTTAAGGTTTGGGTTTAGTTGTTTGACATGTAGCGTGGCTTTTGACTGAGATGTCACGAAGTCAAATCACGTTTAGCCTCATCTTATGCTAAAATTAGATTCTACGCTTAGCATAAATTAACATATGTCCTTTGCTCTCTCTTTGCTTTGGAATTGACGATTTTTGCGCGAGGCAGTGTGTTAGAGCTAGTATTTAATCTAGTCTTGGGCCTCACCTAATATTGTAAGCTTGCTTGATTTTAGGAAATGCACTTAAGTTCTACTTTCTTGATATTTCTGAGCTCTGAAGGCCATTGACTGTATGGTGAGAATCTCTTATTCTAGGCATATATTAAGTGTCTAGTTTACTATTTTTTGGAAACCTCTATAGTTAAAAGAGTTATTTTATGCTTATTGGATTTGAAACAGTAATTGCATCAGTTTAATTCCCTATCAGATAGGTCATGGTTTGCAGTCTTAGATAAATTTATTCTTCACTATCAGTGAACTTTTAGGAGAGCATGCTTCTTAAACTACTTGCTTTAGGGGCTGGTAGTAATCAGTTTCTAAAAGTTGATCTTGTTGCTTGAAAATGTTTCCTCTGAAACTCATTTAGATGTGGATTGTTGATTTAATTAAAAGGTTAGTTGTATAAGTTTCACTTATCAATTTTATTACCTCAATCTTGGTTCAGGTTGGCCGAACAACACTTGGTGGGTTGTTACGTTTAGGATACATTGTTGTAGTTAGCTATAAACGGACATCTGCATCCATCAGTATCGGCAATCTGTCACTCGCTTTGGAGACCATCGACACCCTTGGTGAGACATTCATGGTGCTGAGGGGCACGGATAGGAAAGTATGAATCCTCCTTTCTTACTAAGATAACATCTAGGGATGTGTGGAATCTCCTTGTTTGACTTTTAGTTGTCATGTTGTTTGCTATAGGTTTAAACCAAGTTTCAGATGATGAGTTGAAAATTTGATATCTGAACATTGTTTTACGATAAGAAATTATGTCAAGTAAAGTAGAAGAAAAGAACAGATTTTTGCTTGGTATGTATTAGCTTGTGGTGCTCCTTTATTATTTGAATAAGAAAGAAATATTGTTTAAGAATATGCTCTTACGCCAATCTTACTGCAACAATCATGCTAGATAGAAAGCCAAGTGATAGGAGAATAAAAGGAAAATGAGAGTGTAGAGCCCTCAATATTTAATGCTTATATTTACTCTTAATATTGAACAGTTCATGTTGCTTATATTTTGTATACGCGCTATGTTATTACTGCTCATCATGATCTGAACATTCAAAAATTGTGACCCCTACAATCCTGAGAAAGTTTAGAGAACTGTTTGGTTGGTTGTTTGATATAGTCTTTTGAGTACTATATATGTGATTTCAGCTGGTTTTTGTGTCTATTCAGGATTGCAAATGAAAATAAGAGAAAAGGTAGAGATAGTTGCAGCCTTTTGTTTTTGTGCTAAGGAGGACCCATTGATAGGGAAAATTGATAGCTGTCAACTTTTGTATCTATAAGTTTCTTGTGAAGGGTGTATTGTTTGGTTAACTGGGACGAATTCTCTTGTTTCTAGTTTGTCTTGTGCATAGTGAAGGACCTTTTGGCATAAGGAATTTAGATAACATGCCCTTTACCATTTTAAAGCTTCTAAATGACCAAATATTTTGTTAATTTTTGCTTTGGCACCAAAATTATTTTCTGTTTAGTTTTACACCGCTTACTCTGCTGATGTATAGACTGTTGGAGCAGAGGCACTAAAAATGGGTATTACTAGACCATGGATTACTAAATCATATCTGGAAATGATTCTCGAGACACAAGGTTGGGAATATAATCAGTTTAGCTTTGCTTTGTTTATATGGCCGCTTCTTGATTAAGATTGCCTGTTATTACTCTCTCCAATTAACTAACTCCAATTGCAGCTGTACCACGTCTCAATACACCCCCACCTGTGTTTAGTGGTCCTGTGCCTAGTGACCAGGAAAGGCAAATTGCTGCACCGAGGCCAATCCGTACTACTCCAAACCTGGTTATTCGACTTGAAGATCTGTCTCAGCCATGGACTCGCTCCCCAACAAAATCCAAAATGGAACCTGTAATAGCAACTTGGCAATTTATTTCACCAGAGCTACCCCATACTGGCACCTCGATCATAGGTAAGTCTTCGACCTACAGAATATATTAATTAACTTCAGTCTTTGTACTTTATCAACTATGCTTGGATAGGGCTGTCAATCTGTTCTTGTTTGACATCTCTCATGAAGCAACCACAGATTCTTCCTCTTCCAGGGATGCAATGAAGCTCGCTCCCATGCCTGATTCATATGACCTGGATAGAGGATTACTTCTTGCTGTTCAAGCTATTCAGGTAAGGAATTCCAATTAAGTTTTTAATAACTTGTGCTGGATTGTAACAGTTTTGTATTAAGTTCTGAAATCTTGCCCATATATGCTCTCTTTATGATTGTTTCAGGCTTTGCTGGAGAATAAAGGCCCCCCCATCATTGTTGGAATTGGTAAGGCGTGTTCAATTCTTTTGCACTTTATGTCTTTGGATACACGAGCACATGCCAGAGAAAAAGTGTGGACTTTGTTTAGTTGAATTAACAAGATGGGTTCTTATGCTATTCAAGTCTGAATGACGCAGTTTAATGGATGACTAGTCATAGGAGAATTAAATAAAACATTGATGTGTGTGAAGTTGTTTAGCCTGAAAAATAAGCTTAGGATAGAGTTACCTTTAATGTTGTGGACATGTCTTTCTAGAGTTCTTTAAATATTGAAATTATGTTTAATTTTTCTTGGTGACAAGTTTTCTACATCTTTTTTGTCTTGCTCATTCTGTTAATGGCAACTTAAAATCACATTTTAATTATAGGCCTAACTAAAATAAGATTTCCAAATATTACTGTCGTTGGCTATTTGATTGTTGAATTGGTAGGATATTCCAATGTATGCTACTTCCATGACTCTGGTTAACTTTATCATCCAAATTTTTAATATATGAATTCAAACAAAGCTGAAGCCTTCGATATATCACTAACTATCTTTTTGTTTTTGATAATAATAAGACTAGCTAGTCAAATATAGTGAAAGGGCAACTCATATGTCTTTGTTAGACTTAGACCATATACTTGAAGCTTCACCCCCAACCCCCCAAAGACAGTTGATTGTTTTATGCTCATCTATTGTTTTTTCTGTTGTAGGTGGACCAAGTGGTTCGGGGAAAACTAGTATGGCTCATAAAATGGCTAATATTGTTGGTTGTGAAGTAGTCTCCCTGGAAAACTACTTTAAGGCTGAGCAAGTGAAGGATTTTAAATATGATGACTTTAGCTCCCTGGATCTATCATTGCTTTCAAAGGTAGGAGTGAAATTTATTCATTGCACTTCTTAGTTTAGTAGTTCTCTTATTGGTTTGCCTTATGGCATTTTTATATCCTTAGTTAGTAGTTTATTATTTTCAATCACCTTTTCCCCAGAATATTGATGATATAAGGCGTGACCATAGAACAAAAGTACCCATATTCGATCTCGAGGCTGGTGCTCGTAGGGGCTTTAAGGAACTACAAGTTTCTGAAGATTGTGGCGTGGTTTGTTTCCACTCTTACTATATGCTACTACTTGGAACTTTCCCTGCTCCATCTACATAGGAATTCATCAGAATAAATTTGCTTTTTGGTGCAGTAGACCATGCATTTTTTTGAGTATGGGCTTCACGATGCCATATTACTCTTTTCTTGGGCATGCATGCCACAACTTCTAGAAAGCATTGTCAGAGATTTCTTGATGTGAGGTTATAAAAACCAGCTATCAACTTGTAATATTCAGTTATTAAATCATGTTTTATGTTGCTTAGTCTCTTTAAAGTTAAGATAGGTGTTCTAGGACCACTGTTTAAAGGGAGAAAAGTTGCCTTCTGAAGTTCAAAATCGTGCAAAACAAGGTTGAAAATCAAAGTTGAGTCTTGGAATTTCAAACTACACTTAATGACTGTACTATGCAGTTGCTACTGTTCTTTTGATTGCAAATTTTGGTAGCTTTTATGCTATGGTATTTTTGGTAGACTTTTATTCTGGTGATAAAAAGATCCTATGGAAGATTTGCTTATGCTATCTGTCAAACGTTATGACTGATTTGCTTTTGTCTTGCATTTTTTGGGTTCATGCCCTACAGTAGATCTGGTACCTTTGTAGCTGGAAGTTTTACTCAGTTCTAGCAGTCTTCACACTTTTTGTTAGCATTAGATCTGATACCATCATAAGAAAATAACTTTGTAATATTGTTAATTTTATGATTAGTGATGCTTTTTGTTCACGTCTTCATCAACTCTTTAGCACTTGAACATAGTTTCTCTTTTAATGGACAGATTATTTTCGAGGGGGTCTATGCGCTGCATCCTGAGATCTGCAGGTCACTTGATTTGTGGATTGCTGTTGTAAGATGACTTTGGTCCTTCCTGCTTGAGACTTTAATTTTCTTCCTGTTATGAGTACTTATGAAAAGTCCCTGGCAGAGACAAGGGACAGCTAGGAGTAATATTTCTTTTTATGTTTTCACAAAACAGGTGGGTGGTGTTCATTCACATCTAATTTCTCGAGTTCAAAGGGACAAGAGTAGAGTGGGGTGCTTTATGTCCCAAAACGAAATCATGATGACAGTTTTTCCGATGTTCCAGCAGTATATTGAACCACATCTTGTTCATGCACATGTTAGTAGATTTCAAAATATTTCTTGTATTTTACATCACTAGGGTAGCAGAAAAACATTTAAATGGTTGTAGATGTTTATAGTGTGTAAGTATCTATGCTGATGCCTGCATGGGCTATAAAGCTTATCAGTATGATTTCCACTGTTGATTAGCCTCATTTCGACTTTATATCATGAAAAAGATGAACTTTGATACTTAAATTTTTTGACATAATTGCAAAAGGATCGTGATTGTGAGATCGAAATACATCACTATTGGAACAAAATTGAACCAGCCAATACCCTTTCTGTCTTCAGATTTACATTTTTGAAAGGCAGTACATGTCAATGCATCAGCACTAGTACTGATACCATATTAATGTGATCTTTTAAGTTTCTTTTGGAACTTCAAATTTTAACCTTGGTTTTCCGTTGTTAATAAAAATTATTGCAGCTTAAAATTCGAAATGACTTTGATCCTGTTCTTTCCCCCGAGAGTTCATTGTTTGTTCTAAAGAGCAATAAGCAAGTAAGTCCAGTATAATTCTTCTTCTTTAGATTCATTGCAGCAGTTTCCACCTGACATTTTCCATTTTAAATGTACAGGTGGCTTATCAAGACATTTTGAAAATTCTTGATTCTGCAAAATTTTGTAGTTCTGTTCAGAATTTTATTGATCTATATTTGAGGCTCCCTGGAATTCCAACCAATGGGCAGCTTGCAGACGGTGACTGTATCCGTGTCAGAATCTGCGAAGGCAGATTTGCATTGCTAATACGAGAGGTTTGCATTTACTGTGTTGAAGTTTGAACAAGATAGTTTTATTATGTATTATATACTGTCTTCTGATTCTTGCTTTCTCATGTGCTAGCCTATCAGAGAAGGGAATTTCATCATTCAACCGAAAGTGGACTTTGATATTAGCATCAGTACAGTTGCTGGCCTACTTAATCTTGGGTAAGCCACATATAATGGATATCTATGATCCAATTGTCGTGAGTTTGTTCTCATTATCATAGAACCTCTTTTGTCCTTTCCATTGAGTTGACAGAGATAATAAATGTTCATGTACTAAGTCTTGGTTAAAGGTATCGGAAATTTGTATGCATGAATGCTTATTTGTGGCATATGTACGCAATGATCAACAAGTTCATTTTCGTGTCCCGTGTATCAAAACTGTCAAGTAAAGGATCTACTCTACCTTCCTTGCGAAGAACATAGCCCCTACTAGGCACACAGAATGTACGACCTTGAAGGGGTACCTTTTAACCACAAAGTTGCTTGGCTTAGATATATCAGCATAGTCATTCCAAATATCGACTCATTTCAAACTAATGCATCTTTTCTATTCAGTTGCACTCAAATGATAGGCATTATGTGATTTTGATTTGAGAATCTGCGTATTGCACATGCATCTGTCAGATAGTGGAGAGAAGGCCTCATTTTTTTGAAAAGCATTATTGTGGAGTGGATACCTTTCCTATTATGGCCTATGTTTCAAAGGTAGAATTGAATGCAAACTTCCCCATCAACATGTTGGCACTTCAGACTAATATTTGTTTTATGTTCGATAGTTTTCTGCTAAGTAGTCAGCGGACACAATTTTGTTGCTCATGGTTAATATATACTCTTTCACACGAAAAGAAAAACAAAAGCCTTGTCTGTCCATATTTAAGCTTAGCTCAATCTTTTTTCAATATGTATGTTATTATTTAGTTGGATTACGTATTTTCATCTCCTGTATCATTTCCTAGTTATATAACTTTAAGTCATTTACATGCCTATTTTATTACTCATGATGACAGGTTTCTTACTCATGATGACAGGTATCAAGCTGTAGCTTATATTGAAGCATCAGCATTTATCTATCAAGATGGAAAGGTGATATTTGGTCTTTACAATTTCTCAGCTTAGATGCTAATTAGATATAGAATAACTATAATTTTGAATCCTGGCTCACATTCTATTAGACTTTATTTTGCTTATATGACTCAAGTCTAGTAAGAAACAACAGGAACACGTTCAATTGAGCTGAACTCTTAAGTGGATTATTATGTATGATTTTTTCGCTTATCGTACTTCTATCAAATGCCCTTGTTATAGATTCAAGTTCCTAAATCTCATATGAATTTTGTTTGATCTTTAGATTCTTATCGAGGTTGATCATCTTCAAGATACAGCTACTCCTTACTTGCAAATTAAAGGGGTCAATAAAGAGGCTGTCGCAGCTGCTGGTTCAACACTTAAACTTGATGGTTCATATACAACTAAGGTTTTGATTTTAGGACTTATTATGCTATTTTCTGTTCTGCACTCACATTTTTTCTTGACATTGGGAGAACTCATTAACTTGACTGGTTCTCTTGGCTAAACGTTTTAGAGTTATCTGCAAATTGTATTGGAAAGATTACCAGCAATGGAGGGAAGTTTTAATGGGATCCATTCTCAGCAAGCTGCGCGTTTGCACGAACTGATTGAGTTCATACAGTCACAGGTATGTTGCTTCCATATCATGGGACATCTAGTTATGAAGGCACGAGTAGATGGACTTGTTTATTCTTAGCAAGGCAATTAGATGATAAAATGATATACTTTGTTTCCTGTATATGTTTGTTTGGTCCAGTTATTATAAAGACATGTAGAATATGGAATCTTCCTGCGTGGCTTAAGTCTGTAATTGCAGTGTACTTAGTGATGTTCCGTTTCTGCTACACCATTATATGTGGTTAGTGCAATGACCTGATAAAATTAGTTTTATCACATTGCATCATTTAGGGCTTTGATATATATTTTACATTGATGTTTTAATTCTTTTATGTGGTAGGAGATAAGGCATTAGGGGTGATGGAAACATTATTCTCTTGATTTGGTGTCCCTCTGATCTGTAATTATGATGACCAAACTCACAGGGCTGTTGCTCAGCTTCAGAATCATCACCGACTAGGGAGGTGGTTCCCATGGAAAGCATAATTGAGGACATGCAGTCAAGAATTAAAAGACTAGAAAGATGGCAAGCCATAAATACGGTACTTTGAGTAATTCATTTGATGCTTTTGGTTGGATTGAGTGAAAATATAGGTTAGATGCTTGAATTTGTATTGTCCTCTACTAATTCAAGTCTTTAAGACCAAACTCAATACAAGTTAATCCTCTTACCTGTTACTGTTTCTAAAGTTTTATATTGTGCGGCAGGTGCTTTGGACTTTCCTCATGTCTGCGCTTGTTGGCTATTCTCTTTACCAACGGAAACGTCAATGATATAACCTTTTGCTGCATTTAATGCGCTCTTTTTCTTGAATGACAGATCTCACGTACACTTCTAACCAAAGTTGCACGTTCTTAGGTTAAAATCAACAATTATACCTAGTTCTTTTCCTCAATTATCATCTGTGGGCTATTGTTTTTCTCCCATATGTAAATAATAATTTGAGAGGAATGTTACAAGTTGTCAATGATGCAGGTGTTTCCTGGAATTGACTACGATTTCTTTCCTGCTTGTTTCTTGAAAGTACATGAACAAATTATGAGCAGTAGTCTGATATCTTTTATATTCTTAGCCAATGACAGATGATCATAGCCTGCATACGTCTTCTTCTCTTTTTTCCTGCTTGTTTCTTGAAAGTACATGAACAAATTATGAGCAGTAGTATGATCATTTGTCATTCTTAACCAATGACAAATGATCATAGCCTGCTTACGTCTTCTCTAGCTGGGCTGTTATGAATGAAATCTCGCTTTTTTCCATGTTCTTGCCTGCTCGATACACTAGCGCAAATCCAGATAATTGAAGTTTCTTGGTTATTCATGGAAAGTGTTTCAACCTGTAGGTTTGCTCTATCCATTGTATACAAAACATAGTTCAGATGTATAATGGCAAGTGGCACGTCAAACTGACATAGCAGACTCTTGATGATTGCATCGGAAAGGTGATACTTTAACGGAAGGGTAGTAATACATTTTCAACATAAAGCAGTTTGGTTCTGTACATGGCTTGTGTCAACCCACATCAATCCTAGACTAACTATTATATATTAGTGATATGGTTCGATATTCGGTCCAGGTTTTAAAACCTTGGTCCAGACTAACTGGCAACCGTGAACAATAACAAAACCTATATCAGATGATGATGTAGTGACTGCACTGGCAAAATCCCCAATTAATAATTGTAAAACAAACACCTCAAAATCAATTGGTCGTATAGCAGGGATTTTCTAGGCAACGGGGGGAATAAGTCCTTCATTCTTCAGGATATATGCAGCTATTGCAAGTATAATGATGAATGTAATAATCAACCAACTCAATCCTCCTGCAAGGAAAAAAAAAAAAAATGTAGTTTGTATTGCGAGAAATGCAAAATTACGTGACTAGCATTAAGCAGTAGCAGAAACAAAAAGAAAAAGAAGGGGAAAAGCTTAAATCTGTAACCCAAAAATTCAGGTTGTTTTCCGGAGGATTTAGTGTAGTTCAATTCAGTGCAAATCTTCTACTTTCAAAGTCTGTCTTCTTTCTAGTGACGCCTAATAGAAAACTTTCGTACGAAGCTTCTAGTAGTGATCCACAAAGAGGACGGTACTTAAAGTATTAGAAGCTTCTCATTTTTTTGCTTGCATCTCATATCAAGATGAATTTCACAAAATAGACTCAGAAAGCACAGAGCATGCTCAAAAGTTGAAGAAGAGCTACACTTTTGCAAACTTCTTTATGATGTGCACTGTCTAACACAGTGCTTGGACAAAAGTTACTGGTTTTTCATATCCATTAAGCAGGGTTGTACCTAGATCAGAGCCTATCTAGGATCTTAGACATTGGCAGTGATAAGCGTTATTCTGTCATAGGCCCTCCTACTACACTACTCATTGATCACGGACTACATTTACTAAATGCAATAATACATACCACTCTTCTTGTCTTTGACAAGCGTCACCCTTGCACTTGAGTCCATGGATGCAGAGACCAAAGCCCTGTATTCAAAGTACAACATGGTTCACTGCCAATTATCGTTCCTAAAAGGGGATGACAACTGGAAATGCTATTGTAACATTACAGTGATTATCATTATTATTATTATTAGTAGTAGCATCATCATCATCACCACCATCATTACTATATATAACAATTATTTTAATTTACAATTTACCATCCTACTTCAGCATCTTTTTGTACGTGTCTCATTTATGTACAAAATTTAGGGGCATGTTATGTGACCCGACAAATTCCCACCTTGAGTCATGAGAAAATCTCAATGCTGTCACGATGCCAAGATGTGCTTTCCTAACCATCATTTGGACCCGCATATCAGTCGAATTGACAAGTAAAACATCTCCTTGAATTGTGCCACTGTTTGCAATGGATACAATGAGCATTGCATGATCATAAAGATGCTTTATATATTAGCTTAAGCGGTCAAAAAGTAAATAAGTGAAGAGGTTACATAGCCAGGTGCTTTCCATCAGGTGAGACATCAAAAGAAGAAGCTGGTTCTTTGACTACATGTTTTGAGCTCATCCTCTTCCATGAGCTTGTATTCCAAGTCAAAATACTTCCTCCTTTGCCTATGTACAAGAATTCCAAGTCACAAAACAGTAAGTTATTTCCCATCCAAGTAAGGAGAGAAGTTGCTCAAAATTCTAAGTATTTACCTGTTATTGCAGCAATGAACAGAACCTGATTCTTCTCACTGTTTTGTGAGAATCTGCAGGAGGCAAAAACCTCATCCTGCATGTAAAATTTACATTAATCCAATCAACTAAAAAGATTTTGAGGGATAAAGTATATTTGATTGGAAAAAACATCATATTGGGCTACATATGAAGATATCATTAAGTTTTAGCAGTGGCAATAAACAGAAGTCAAACTGAATTATGCAGCCTGGAAATCTGATTGCTGATAGATGAAGCTTGGGATAAATATGAAGTTCATAATAGCAAGAAGAAACAAAAATCTAAAAGAAGTGGAGTAACAACTGAGACAATTGACTTAAGTCGTTATACAAGGATTTCATGTAAAATTTCATTGCTTACATTTTCTTTAGACAAAGAAGCAACAACTGTTGTCGAACTCATATCCCAAACCCTACCAGGGCCACGGCTTCCCAATGAGACAAGAAATTTTCCATCAGGGCTGAACCATAAGCCAAAGATGTATAAGGTTCACAAATAATTCAAAAATAAGAGCTCTAACTTCGTGACAATTACTGTCCAACCTAAAGCATAAATCCTTCAAAGAAGTATGAGCTTCAGCCTCATCTAGAATAATTTCCATGCTAGGCCACTTGAAAACCCTTAAATTTCCATCCTGTAATGCATCAAATATCAGAACAACAATATCACATTTTCTTAAACTGAATGCAAATAAAAATATAGAGAAATAGATAAAGCAGTGTGTCTTCCTTATGGTTACTGCACAATAATTTTGGTGAATAATTCCATTCAAATTTTTTTTAATATCTTCATGTCACATTTGCGTGTGGATCCATCAAAAATAACCTCTCTATTAGGTAGGGGTAAGGGTACTATCAGACTTCCCCAAACCCCACATTGGTACGGGATTTCAAATGGGTGTTGATGATGATGATGAATTCTATTCAAAATTTAAAAATGTAAACGATGTCTCTACCTCACCACCAACTGCAAGTACAGAACCTTCACTGTTAAAAGTCAATGCCAACTGTTGTCCTTTGTCTTGTAATTGCCTGAGATTCAGGCCCAGTTCGTTGGTGCCACAATCCTTGACTTCCTCCCACTTATAAAACCTGTAAAAACATATTAAGTAGTGGATAAGTAATGCCTAAGAACTGCAGACAGCAACACTAATAGCAAAAACCTGTGGATGAAAGATGAAAGATGATTCAGCAGCCCAGAAGAATGAACTGCAGCTCAACTCAGGTGAAGTAATAGTTCTCAGTCCACAGAATACAAGAAGTGTAGCGCTTATAGCTATTCAGATGCATTATCCAAACAATGCTGAACATCTAAGCCATGAATTTTCGCAAACATCTTGCACTATCAATCATGATGTAACGCCAACCATTGTATTTTCAGTCAGTAAGTTACTCCAATTCTCCTACAATCCATTTACTGTTTCCAATCCCCAATTAAAGTGGCAATGTATGTCTTATGTCTAAAACATGCTACAAAATCAAATTTAAACCAATTAAGATTATTAATCTTAAAGGACAACAAAGCGAGTAAAACACTTTCATAATGAAATCCCTGAACAAATGATAGCAACAGTGACATACTAACATAACCTTGGCAGCACAATAATCGCAGGTCAAATAGAATGACATAAGGAACATTTACTGTTTACAATTAAGATAGCTTGATTTAGGTTTGTTAAACTAGATTAATTGAACGCAATCTGTTGAAAGAAATTTCTTTTAACAACAACAGCTAACACAGATGAGATAAATACTTGCAACTATTTGGGAATGCACAAATTACGCCATCTCCTCCTGGATGAACAACCATTCTATAGGGCAAATCAGAACCGAATCCAAGCTTCGCTACCTAAACAAAACACAATAATGATAATAATGCATTAAAAAAACAAGATAAAAACACAACAATTTGCGAGGCTCCAGCAGCCAATTCCAATATCAAATTTCGCATAGACAAATAAACGCACAAGGATTGAGACTACAATTCTCCGTCCTGAAATGAAAAATTAATTATGCAAATAGTTGGATCGTACGTACAGGAGGACAGAGAGAGTTGGACGCGAAGTCGAAGAAAGAGAGTACAACGGCGTTAGGAATACCGTTATGACCTTCGCCGCCACCGCCAGCCAAGATGACGAAGTGCTGAGCAGAATTCTGGGAGGAGATCCCATCCCCCACAGAAGAAGATTCACTAGAGGGACGGTCGTCCTTATCATCGGCCTTGGATATAAGTTTTGAGCTGATCTCCTTGTAGGGAGCCCAAGCGGCCGCATAGAAAGGAATGCCGTATTTTTGAAGGTTCGGAATATTGCTTTTTGCCATGCGACGGTAATGGTTTACGGTGGCGATGGGTAGCTATCAGGTAGCACTAGACGCTACTACACTACCATCAAATGTCAATAACCTTCTTCTTTTTCTACGTTTTCTGTGTTTTTCTATTCGTTTTATTTTATTAGAAGCATTATACATAAATTATATTATACATATACTTAAGAAGCATGAAATAATCTTTAATGTTGTATTTTCAATATAAAAAACCAAAGAGATTATAGGAGGTTCATGGTTCTCTTTTTTTTTTAAAAAAACACAATTGTTTCATGGTATTTTGGAGAAGGGTTGGGTCATTGGACTGTTATTTTTCATATTATATTATGAGTAATCTCCGGTGCTAAAGGATTTCCCTGAAGTTTTATGATCTTTTTTTTTTAATTTCTTACGAGGTGTTTAATAGAAAAGTATTTTTAAGTCATTCACATTTGGATTAATCCTAATTCAAATTGAGTAGGTTTTTTACCGGAGACAAAGCTCTGACCTTAAGTTTTAAACAACTGTATATATGAAGGCGATTTGAACTCGCGATTTCACTTAAACTAGGAGAGCCTCCTACCCACGACATCATTCTTTTTTTTTTGTTTCCTGCGACAAAGAAGGAAGTATCGGCATCCAAGTTTGCTCCAGTAAGTAGTCGAGGTAAATTGATTGCCTTCTTGTGCTAGTTCTTTCCTCTATTCTAAGGGAACCAATTAGGTGTTTGTGTCTGCAATTTATGCATTAAACGACCATAAAAGGCCTTAGATTAAGATCAAAGTATCCAAATGATACGTTAAATAGAACACATATACATATCGAATCATCTTTTAGTTTAATCTGTCAATAATTATCCCATCTTTGAAGTGTTATCGTAATTTGATTTTATTATTTAATACTCTCATTTTTTGTTGATTAATATATTCATATGATGACATAATTAAGAGAAAATGGGTAGAAATAAAGCCTTTTATTGCTTATGCACTTGGTATATACTTAATATGAGAAGAGTGTAAATGTGTTGCTGATGGATTCAATAATGATGTTTATCACTGTTTCGATAATAGCTAAACAGTGATATATTTTCAATTTTGCTGAGAGAAATATATGTTTTGTGATGATTATATTTCATTTTAATGGTTATTATAGTCTATTTATATTTCAAAGTCCCTATATAGATTGTTTTAATTGTAATGACAAGATAAAGTTAGGAGATTAAATAGTAAGCCATTATTAGTCTATATTTTTATCAATACAAAAGTGAGTATTTCAATTATATTTTTAGAAATTACGTTATTATACAAATCTTAAATGAACACTCAAATTATACGTGTCTTGTATGTATTTAGCGATAGTTAACGAGTTGAAGGTTTGTTACTATAAAAAATTGTTTTAGACATCTTTTATGTGTTGGGATCACGACCTTGTTCACAAAATTCATTGTTGCTAATAAGAGGTGAGTATATATATTAATTCATTTAGGTAATGCAAATTTGATATAAGTGTAATATTTTTATTTGTCTTTATTCTTTAGGTCCCATATGACTACACTTCCTAGGCATCGGACATACATGGCTCCAATATTGACACATTTTTAGATGTACAATAGGTTTTGGAATTATATAGCTGAATTTGTATTTACATTAGGACAAATTAAGGAATATTAATGTACTTTACGCATTGCATTAAATTTCTATGAAGATGAAGATTCTACTCCATATGACTCTTCTTCAATATCTCTGGATACTATGTCTTAATTATTTACTCATGAATATAATATTTATCCAAGTTTAGAGGAAAAAAATGTAGGTGGTGCTTTTAAAAGATGCTAATTAATTGAGTAGAGGCTATAGTGATGCAAGGTTATTTCTTTATTATTAAATACAAGTGTGAAAACCAACAAACAAGGACTCACCAACCAAATACTAGCCTTACCCCTTTCTTTACTTCTCTTGTAGCCTCTTCTAACCCGAAAGCTCTAGTCGGCCATTGAAGTTGTCAAATGACACATCTTGAAAGCCAAAGAGTTGTTCATTGGAATGTACCATGGTCATCAAGAAAAAAGTAGCCACTATTCTTCTTATTAGTTAGACATCCTCCCCTGTCTTAATTTGCTTCAAAATGGACAAATCTCTCTCCTTACCATTTCTAAATGACATCTTAAAAGACGTACTTGTGATAATATTACAAGCTCCAAAGCATTTATCATGGTCTTTGGTGCGTCCCTTCCTAAGCTATATATGTTAAATATGATTGATAGTAGACATAACAAATATGTGGGGTTATGCAAAAGTATAGTATTGAAACTTTGACTATAGAATAACAAATACAATATTTAAATTTTCAACCAAAGCATAACAAATACAATATTTAAATTTTCAACCAAAGCATAACAAATACAAAGGGGCATAAAAAGAAGACAACAGACGTGCATTTAGTCATCAACGAAAAACAAGACGTCTTTTTCATCTTCCTCTCTATTTTTTCAGTTGGTAAGTATTTAAATACTCTATCTTTTTCCTGCATATGAAACTTTTCTCATTTTTTCCCTCATTTTATTTATTTTGTAGCAAATTGTAAGAAACTTGTGGAGGTTAACAACCTAAAATCTTTAGAAAGGCAAAGACTTCATAGAGGTAAATTTTTTTCCAGCAACAATTGAATGTCTTTTATTGTGAGTTTTAGTCATCCTACACTACTTTATAGTTGGAATGTATATTGTTATTGTTTGGGACAATAAATTGAAGTCATGGGAAAAATAAAAATGGAGAAAAGATGGCTTGAAGATGAGAAAATAAATAAATAAAGAAGAGCTAGGAGAAGAAGAGAGGAGAAGGTGAAGAAGAAGGCAATTTATGAAATTTTAAGTTGTATTAAGGGGCAAAATAGCAAATGTAAAAATTTAAGGGTACAATTGGAATTTAATTCCAAGAAGGTTATTTTTGTATTAATAAAAATAAATGGGGGGTAAATAGAGCTTTTAATAATTAAGGATATTTTAGTAACTATGGTGGTTAGGTTAAGTAAGGATTTTTTTTAATGATTAAGAATAAAGTTGAAAGGGAAGAATGTTGAATTATTAAGTGCAATTGACTTGAAAAATTTTCTTAAATTAGTCCGATAGAATTTTGTAATGTCTAGGTTCCGAGATTTGATTAAGGAGTAAATTGGACTATCACTTAGTTGAGCCCAAAATTCAGGTAAATATAACCTTAGACTGTACTCTTACAATAATGTATGGTTCTTGAAACTTTGAGTTTTGTTATTAATAAATTAATTTATAACAATTTATATTTTGAATAAGTCATTAACTAAATTAATGATTAATAGATGCTTATTTATTTCAAATAATTAACAAAGTATAAGGTGTTTTGCTTTTATATTTTTATTATGTATTATAAGGTGTATTGCTTTTTAATTAGATGTAAAATAAGTTAATTAAATTTTCAGTTGTTCATGAGTATAAATATTAATATTAACATAAATAAAGCACATTCATTAAATTAAATAAATACTCGCTTATAAAAAGTTATGAATAAATGGTGCAAATCATGAATATATGAGTTGCCTATGATAGGCTATATTCGATGGTCATAGATTGATACATTGGTTAAATATAAGCGAGCGAGGGCTAGGTATCGATCTATGGAGTAGGTACTAGGGCATCCTAAGTCTCGAGGATGTCTTATGTTGATAGTTAGGTACTATAGTGGTATCGGTATATCTTGAGTCTTAGGGATATATTGTACCAAGTCTAGGTACTAGAGTAAATTAGATTGAAAAGTTGAGGTACCCTGTGTCGATATTTATACATCTAATTGCAATTCTATTTAGTGAGAAATTATAATGAGTAAGATGAGCCAACAAATTATTGAATGTAAGCCTACTAGGTTAAGCAAGGCCTAGGTAATTTAGTTAATTATGATATAGAACATAAATGATAGTAATAAAATGATATTAGTCTTAATCATTGATATGATAAAATTTTGGATGATTGTTAATTGTTCAGATAGGGTGAGTAATTTTATGTATTTTAATATTTTATGTATGTTTTAATCACTTG
>JANIJF010000209.1:16202381-16213085 GCA_024520955.1 Erythroxylum bequaertii | reverse complement strand
GCTGCTAGGTTTAGGTCTTTACGTAGGTCTTTACGTATGCATGAGAAGTTACCTCCTACGAATGGGCCGTGGACGCGTGGACTTGGGCCTGGGCCTAGCACAGCCGACCTAACCATATGTAAAATGTCATTTATTTAAACATGCAATTCTTCATGCAAATATAATCAAATTATAAGCATAAAATATTGTTTGATTCTAATGATCAATATAATCTTCATAATCTAAAATAATATTTCTAAGTCTTTAGATAATTAAATTAGATTAAAATATTAATTCCTAAATAAATTAAATTCCTATTCCAAATAAAAACTTAATTTGATTTGAAATCAAATTCAAATTTAATTAGCAATTGCTTTTAATTATCTTGACTAACTTAATTGGAAATGCAATAAATTTTTCTTCTTATTATTATAATTAAGAAAAACTCATTTTCCAAAATTTAAAAAGTAAGATATTCTAATCTAATTCCAAAATCACTTTCCAATCAAATATAAACAAAATTTTCTTAATAAAAATATTTTATAATATTAAAGGAAAAAATTTTGAAAATTAAATTAAATATTTTAAATTAAATTAAAAAGTCCAGTCTATTTTTTTTACACATTAAATTATCAATTAATTAAAAAATAATTTTTTAACAAATTAGAAAATTATTTTCTGAAACATCTACTAAACTAAGGGAGATTACAATTGATTGTTTGATGATAAAAAATATAATTACTATTAATATGTTTTATTATTTTGATAGAAAGCAATATTAGAACAAAATGAAGCCATAAACTCAAGAGATAGTATATGAAGTTGGTAAAAAAAAGTTGAAATTTACAATTGAGAAATGAAGATCAAACAAGAATAAAAGAAGATCAAGGTTTGTTATGGCTATTTCATATTTTGTATTATTAATGTAGGCTCACTTTGTTAATTTTATGATCTAAAAGACTCATTAAGCATAATCATTCTTACTTTATTGCACGAGTTTTTACATTTATCAAGAGGCACTGAAGCTTTTGATTTTAAGATAAAAGTCTTTGATTCTTTCAAATAATCTTTGGGGAACATTTTGGAAGTGTTTTAATCATATTTGGATTAAACAAATTTTTTTTTAGTATTTAAAGTTGTTAAAACCATATTTTTGAGGTGATGGTCAACCTATATTAGTTAGTGGTCAACCATTATAAGTTAAAGATGTTAAATTTGAAATTGAGAGTTTTCTATAACATTGGTTGATGTACTAGCTCACAAATCTATCATATTGATTGAGTAGTATCCCTTACTGCTTGACCAGTGATTAGATGGCCAATGAATCTAGTGTTTTAATTGCATATATGCCAATACATTGTTTATGGCCATTGTAATGGCTTGTTCTTAACTCCAATGACTATAGGTTTTGGGCATTGCATACACAAATTCTTTGAATATCATTATGTCTTTTTTATGTGAGTAAATGATTTTAGAGTTATTAAATGGTATAGTGAGGTATTTTGAATTATAATATTTAGTTAGGGTAATATATTATTGTATTTTGGGGTGATACAAAAGAGATTGAGTTTCCTTTTCTCTTTGAAAGTAGATTGTAAGAAGAGTTCCTCTTTACCAAGAAAGATTATACAACAGTTATTCTTTGCGTTGAAAGAATAATTATAATGGAATTCAAAGAAGAGTCTTAGGAGCAAAAGTAGGCAAGGATTGTTTACCGAATAACTATAAATCAGTTTGCATTCTCTCCTTCCTATCAATTTTAAATTATTGTTCAATTTTTTGATTAATTTATATTAAACAATTCATTCATTCATATTTATATTGATTATTGTTAATTGAGTATATGAATTAGAAACATTGTTGAATTTTATAAACACCTAATTCACCCCCACTTTTAGGTGCATTAAGCTAGCAATTCTAGTGAAATCCTATAAAAAAATTATCATAATGGCATATTTTAAAGCATCATCATCATCAACATTTAACCAAAAGGGACAAAGCATTACTAGACCTCCTTTATTTGATGATAGTGATTACCTTTATTCAAAAACTATTATGAGATTCTTCTTAATGGCTGAAACTGTAGACCAATAGGAAATAGAATCAAATAGTCCCTTTATTCCTACAAAAATTGTAGATAATAAAACGGTACCTAAATTAAAGGAAGAATAGGAGCCTTAAGATGATAAATTAGTTTCCTTGAATTGTAAGACCATACACATCCTATTTTGTGCCTTAAAAGAAATGAATTTAATAGGGTGTCTATATGTGTGAAACAACTTATAACGTTTGACATACATTAGAAATTAATCATGAGGGCACAATTAAGTTAAGGAGAGCAAATTAAACATGCTAACACATCAATATAAACCATTTTAAATGAAGCATTTATAACATATAAACTAGATTCATTGACATTATTAATGCTTTCAAAGGTCTTGGAAAGACCTATACTAGGAAGAAGGTTGTTTAGATCATTTCCAAATAGGTGGGAAGCTAAAGTGACCGCTATACAATAAGCTAAGGATCTAACAACACTACCTTTAGAGGAACTTATTAGATCTCTCCACATATATAAAATAAGTCTCCAAGAGATATAAAAAATCATCATTTACAAAGAAGAAGAATTTAGTGATTAAAGCCTTAAAAGAATAATCAAATAAAGAGGAAGAGACATTAGCTAGTGTAAGCAAAGAAGAAGATATTGACTTACTCACCAGAAAATTAGAGTACTTAAAGTAGAAATTCTCTAAAAGAAAGAACTTTAAGGAACGTAAAAGTGATTTAAAATATAAATCCATAACTTTGAATGTAGAAAACTCAATGATATAAATTCATAATTTCTTCAACTCAAAGATAATAAGAAGTGTGAAAGAAATTAAAAGAAGGAGAAGAAGGAGAAGCAGAAAGGACTTGAAGCATCAACTTGGAATGACACAAGTGAATTTGAAATCAAGAATTCATAAGAAGAGATAGCTCATATGTGCTTTAAAAATGAGGTAACATCCAATCTTAATTCGTGTAATGATCAATAGTGATGATGATATGACATATAATGAAATTAGTTGAAAGTCTAAAAATCATAAGAAAAGGACAAAATTATGTTTCAAATTTAACAAACCTCAAAAACGCCTGGATGCATGCATAAGTGAGAATAAAAAAATGAAAATTGAATTACATAACATTAAAGCATAAAAAAATGTGATTATTTATGACAATAATGAGTTAAATGCATTAAGGCATAAGAATGAAACATTAAAAAAGCAGATAGATTCCCTTAAGGGCTTATTCTCTAAGTTTACTAAAAGGAATGGAAAATAGAACACATGCTAGAAACTCAAAAGAATTCCAATGATAAGCATGGAATAGGATATAACTATGAAACGGAAGGTAATTTTAAAACCACATTTGTCAAAGGAAAAAATTTGTATAGTGAAAAGCCTTTGCCTAGAATGAAAAAAGAGCATTAAACATCTGCATCTAAGCATGCATATGCATATGACACATTCCCTAAGGCTCAACCTGAAAGCAAACATCATGTTTTTATATATTGCTTACAACCTAGGCATAGAGTTCAACACTATCAAGGGAAGAATAGAAATAACTTCTATAATAACATGCAAATACATACATCATGCTTTTATTCATAGAAGGCATAAAAAATATAATCATAGGACATTTCACTACTCTAGGAGAATATTCAACAACTTTACTTTCCAAAAGAAGTTACTTTACTTTCCAAAAAAAGTTTTTTTTAATTATGATACACATATAGAATGTGTATATGTATCATCATTATTCATATAACATGGTATTTCACTTTTGTGGTAAATATGGACATGTTGATAAATTTTGCTTTCTTAAATAAAGAATGTTAAGCAAACTTTTGAAAGTGTGGGTTGAAAAGAAGAAGGAACCAAACAATCAAGGAACAAACCAGTGATTACCTTGGTTTGTAAGACTATTAGAAAAGAAAGAGCAAATGGTATATAGTATAAGTAATAATTATTTAATTTATTTTTATTAAGGATAACAACAACAACAACTTCTTAGTGAAAGTCCTACCAATATGCAGGGTCTAGAGAGGTTCAGTAATACGTAGCTTTACTCCTAACTAGTAAAGAGTCTATTTCTTATAAACCTACGTATCACACACACACACACACATATATAACAAAGTAACAATAAATAAAAATAAAATACATAAATTGTGTTTTATTATGGAGTTGATGTATTTTATCATTATGAATCTAACCCCTTTGCCTCCAAGAAAGTCTAGAAGATGTCTTAGGATGTGGATAATTTAGCCACTAAAGACTTTTCAAACGAGACAATTGTTGAATCAAGTGAGAAATATGAAAAGGACAAGAAGTCTCCAATGGATTGTAAACTCAAGAAGAATTTTAATTTAAAAATCTTATAAGTAATGTTTAACTTGAGGTAATTATTAGTTCATAATTTAGAAATATGTGATGACTTGTATTTATTCATGAATTTAAAACCTCGGTGATGATTGACTGTGTTTCAATTATGAATAAGGTGTTTAATAATTATTTTTTAAGTACCATGTTTTCTGTCTTTCTAGTGAGTTTGTTCTTTATTTAGATGCTTGTCTAAGTGCCCAATTACTCATATTGGTCAATTATTGTCTTTAAGTGGTCAATGAATTTTGTTTTAAGGAATCTTTATAGTTCCAGTGAGTTTGTTCATGATCTAGTAGCTTGTCTGTATCCTTCCATGGTCAACCAATATCACTCACAAGTTGACTGGCACAGTCGAGCTTTAAAACCAAACTAACTTTTTCACCACTGTTCACTATTTCTTCTCTATGAGACACTAGCACTAGTCGACCAATCCTTCATATTTAATACATCTCCCACCTTTTCTCTTATATTTTCATAATTTTGTTTATATCTTCTAAAACCCTAAACAATTCACTCTTCTCATTGAAAACATCATCCCCCATTACATAAAAATATCATTAGATTGCATCAATTGAAAATTTATCATTCTTGAATTTCATATTTAGGATTTTCAATATTTTCTTAATTAAAAAATATCGTTTCCATTTGTTGTTTTATAATTAAATTGTAAAAGGAGTTAAGTATGTTTTCCTTTCAATTATATTGATACATCTTTAATTTTTTTTCAATGTTAGTATTGTAGGCATTTTTTCATATTTCTTTGATTCCTTTGAAATTGTGGGGCTTTCTAATTCGTACATTCTTTTATGAAGTTGATTGTTGGATATTGCAATTATGTGTTTATTTGTTATAATTATAATTTTTAATTTTATGAAAACTTGTCCTTGGTGCTTTAATTGAATCTTTCAACTTAAGCATAATATCAAAATTGGGAATTTTAAAATTAGACACAATTAGGGATGTTTCTATCAAAATTGACCTTTTGTTTTGACTCCTTAAATATAAAATAATATTCTTTAATGAGAAGGTTTATCATTCTTAATCAAATACATATTGATTATTTCTACTAAGTTAATTTGAAGCATGACACTTTATATTTCACATTTTTAGATAATGATTTCTTTTTGAAGATTTCGAAAGGGGTAGAAAGATTTATGATATTAGATTTAAGAGGAATGATAACATTTAGGGGGAGTGATTGTTTTGTCATTTTATATTTCTTGCACTCTATATGGTATACTTAAATAGATTTTTGTTGTCTTCGTTTATGGATATTTCTTTGATTTTGAATATCTTTATGTTGATAGTTTTTTATATGCTTAACTTTATTATTATTCTCTAATATCACAAATATTTTTGCCTTAAAAAAGGGACATTATTAAACCAACGGGTTCATGTTTTGATGATTAAAAAACATAATTACTAATAATGTATTTATTATTTTGATAAAAATCAATATTAGAACAAAATGATGCTATAGACTCGTCAGATAGTGTATGAAGTTGGTAAAGAGAACTTAAAGTTTACAACTGATGAAATAAAGATCAAAACAAGAACAAAAGAAGATTAAAGCTCATCAAGGACATTTCAAATTTTTTATTATTATTTATAAGCTCATTTTATTGATTTGATGATTTAAAAGGCTCACTATGCATAATCATTTCATCTCACTTCACTATAAGAGTCTTTACATTCATTAAGAGGCATTGAAGCTTTTGATTTTAATACAAAAGCCTCAGGATCTTTCAAATAATCTTTGAGGAACATTTCAAGAAGTTTTTTTAAATCATATTTTGATTAAAAATTATTTTTCAGTATTTGAAGTTGTAAAAATTATGTTTTTGGGGTGATTGGTTGATCTATATAGGTTAATAGTTAATCAATATAGGTTAAAGTTATTAAATTTAAAGTATTGAGAGTTTGTTGTAACATTGGTTGGTGTACTGGTTGACCAATCTGTCATATTGGTTAACCAGTGATCTAACAACTAGTGAATCCAATGTTGCAAATGCTTACTGATCATAGCTAGTGAATCTAGTATTATAAATACAGACTGGTCGATAAGTGCACTATATATAATCATTGTAATGACTAGTCTTGGTTTTAAAGGTGGTTTTGGATCCCAAAATAATATAAATAGGCGTTTTCTCATTGATTTTAGTATAAAGAAGGTTTTGAGTGTTGTATATACACATTTCAAAGAGTTTCTCAATTATTTGAGCATCATTGTGTCATTTTTATTTGAGTAAGTCATTTTAGAATTATCAAGTGATAAGGTAGGGTATTTTGAGTTGTACTATTTGGTTGTGACAATACATTATTATATTTAGGGATGATACAAGTGAGATTGAGGATCCTCTTCACATTAAAAGAAGATTATAAGAAGGGTTCCTCTTTACAAATAAAGATTGTTCTTCGCCTTTAAAGAAGACTTATAGTGAAATTTAAAGAATAGACTTGGAAGGGGACATAAGTAAGGGTTATCTATCAAACAATTATAAATTTATTTGCATTCTGTCCTCCATATTCTCTTTAAATTATTGTATTAAGCAATTACTTCATTTATATTTATATTAAATATCGTTAATTAAGTATATTAGTTAAAAAATTGTTAAATTTGTATACACCTAACTAAACCCTCCTCTTACGTGCCATTGGAGACTAATAATATCATAAAAGCTCAATTTCTTAATAAAAAAATATCTCTTCAAATTTAATCAAGAAAAGCAAATTTTCTATTTAATTGAAAAACTTATTATTCAAATTAGTAAAAATAATTTCTAAATAAAATATAATACTAATTCGCCAAAAAAATTATCCTATTTCAATCAAATTGAACTAAATAATTTAACTAAGAAAAAAATTTCTTTATTATTTAGTCTATTTAATTAATAGTTCTAATGTGATTAAATTCAATTAAATTAATTTCTAAAAATAATTTTCTAAAATATTAATTAGATATTAATTTAATAATTTATGTCTTGAAAATTAAAATAAAATCTAAAAATATTCCCAATAAAAATTATCCTTTGAAAAAAGATTTATCAATTAGAATTTTTTAAATTTATTAGAATAGGGCTTCCAGACGTCACATTACAACCGCCCTTGATTTTTCCTCTTAGTTATCGTTAGGGATCTGATCTCCTATTCCGATTATGGTGTTCCTATTATGTTCCATTAAATTTTATCCACACATTTATGTGGATAGGGTTTGCTTGTGGTTGTTAAATCAGTATATTTTCACTAGTGGTGATAATCGTCACTGCTAAGATGTCTTGGTGGTGGTAATAGGGCGAAAAGCGCCCAAGGAAGATGCAATGATAGAAGAAGAAGCAAAGACGAGTTAAGAAGCAAGATAGTTCCCAATAAGAAGCACCATGGATCTACATAAATGTATGGATGAGATTTAACGGAATAGGGTTGAAACAAAGTAACTCGAATAGAGAATTTGATGTGTGGTGCTTCTTCTAGGGAACTATCTTGCTTCTTAACTCGTCTTTGCTTCTTCTTCTGTCATTGCGTCTTCCTTGGGCACTTTTCGCCCTATCGCCACTGCCAAGACATCTCACCAGTGACGATTATCACCGCTAGTGAAAATATACTGATTCGACACCCTCAATCAAACCCATAGGGCAATAAACCAATTACCCTAATCGCAATTTTCATATTCTTAAACTATGGGACATGCGTACGATTCTCCATAACTCCAAACACAAATTTAGAACCTTCAACAAGTTTTTCAATTTTTCTAGAAATCTTAAAACTTTTAGGGGGTGTGCCTAAAGTTTCAACCAATATTCTTTTCTAGAAACCATAACAAAGATAAATGGGGACATGCTATTCCAGTTTTTTAGAAACTTCTAAACATGGTAGGTAGAAGCATGCATTAGACTTTTCACAGACAAAAGCCAAAGGCAAGTTTCAATCAAAAATCTCCAGACACTTCAAAACTAAGGGGACATTTAATTTGAACTTTGTCAAAAAAAGACACATGCACGATAATTCTTTGCAAAAAACAGAAACGTTGGAAACTAAAGACTTGTTTTTGTAGAAAACAACAAATAAGCTATGGGAAAATAAACTATGCAACATTAACTTTAAGCCTTAATCTTATTAAATCAATAATAATCATGCAACTTTAATCAACTGAACAATAATAGGAGTCTATGATACTACTGTAAGAAAATTAACGGTGATGCCTAGCAAAAAAAATAAATTTTTTCATTTTTTTGGGAAAGAATCTCATTAATTGAATAACTTAAAAATATGAATTATGAATAAAAGTTTCAATGTACCATATTTGAATTCCTAAAAAAAATCTTCTTAAATAATAAGCCCCAAACTATTTACATGGTAAGTCTCTAACAATATCCACAAATTAAAAAAATACTCAAAGAGAAGAAAACATATGAATATTAGTTGTTTTATGTCTTTTTCCAATTTATATAAAAAGATATCAATTTTTATTTAAAATTTAAATTATAATTATGATAAACTTTAACTTTAATTATAATTGCAATACATTGAATATTTCATTTTTTATCTCTAAAGTTTTTCAAACATCACAATTAAGTCCAATATAATTTAAATTGAAAATTTCTCTATTAAATTGCTTTTTATGAGTGATCCATTATGATTCTAATATGTAGACAATGATCATAAATTATAATTAGCATTAGAATTAGAATTATATAAACTTTTTAACAGGAATGTTAATGGGTCGAGTCAAGGTCGGGCCGCTCCTGGCTCGGTCCAGCCGACCACGAGCTGGGATAGGTCAACTCGTGGCCTGGCCCGACCATGAGCAGCCCAAACCAGTCCTAGCCCATCTTATAATTTTTTTTAAAAAGTCAAAAATGGCATCATTTTGTAAGTAACGGTTGGGCCATAGACCGGGCCAGGCTTGTGACACTCTAATATCCCCTGGGAGGATATTGCAAGTGCCACACAAGACAGTATAAACAGAATGCAAAACATTTCACAGAAGCACACAATTCAAAAATAAACATTTCCAAAGCATACAAAACATTTCACACATGCATTTTCTAGAATCTCAAATACATATACATTACATATCATAATTTCGAAAACCAACCTGAATTAAGGTTATTACAAACCTTCAAATAAAAACTCAAAGTTATATACAAGTCCAAAAACTAACTCAAAAATACATTTTAAGCAAAACAAAACTCAGACTCCTTTGGCCATTACGGTTGACTTGTCCTAGTCCATACGTCCTTCTCTCTAAACATACATGGGGCAAATCTATCGTGCTAAGCGTATAGCTTACTAAACTATATTTATCCATAATAGATAATGAATCATGTTACACAAAAGCATCTCAACATACTGAAATTCAGAACAAAATAAGATTTATTAAGGAAAACACTTCGCAATCAGATTCTGATACTTTTAGAGGCAGAATTAAAATTTAATCTCTTCAGACAATTTGTAGCCTCATATCTCTAGTTTAATAACAATTAACAATCATCTCATTCTGAGGTCCACAGATCAAGATATAGTCAATTACCTAAGTATATTCAGTAAAAATCATCCCAATTATCATACTTCAGTACAGTCACATTTCCATCTTAAATTCATCAACCAATCCATTTCAGAAAGCTATGATTTTTTATGGAGATGTATATCAGATGAAGAGGTGATAACGAAAAGATTGAAGGATTTTTAGAAATAAAGGTTTCAAAAAAGTCAATTGAAAGTCGCGATCATGCCAACTAACTTGTATGACCGCGACTTTTTCCAAACCATTGAAGTCACTATCATGCAAAAGCACGATAGAGACTTTGCTTAATGCTTTTGAGAAATCACCGTCATGCTTTCTTCTTCTTTACCCAATCTATGTTCTTCTCCTCCTTCCATTTTCCTTATTTTCTCACTTCAATATTGCTCAATGGACACATATGCCACTTAACCCAACTCTTTTACTTCCATTTCAACTCATCACAACTCAAACAAATCAAAAATCAAGATTCAATATAATCATCCAAAAATGCATATTACTATTCTATCTTACCTTCATCTGATGCATTTTTCCACTTCTTCTACACCATTTCTAACTTATATTCTCTACATTTCTACTCCCATTCCCAGTTCACTTACTCTAATAACAACACAAGATTCAAGATTAAAACATGAACATCAAAACACACTCACGGAGATCGGCTGTTCATCTATTTTCTGCATATATGTCATGCATGTCTTTTAATATCCAACAACAACCTCATTTCATCATATAATTTCATTATTTTCCCTTAACTCTAAAGCATCTCAAATGCAAGAT
>JANIJF010000209.1:15941636-15952897 GCA_024520955.1 Erythroxylum bequaertii | reverse complement strand
TAGTAAGTTGATGAAGGATATGTATATATGTGTATGTTCTGTTATTAGTGCTCATGATTAATCATGGACTATAATTTCTTTATGGATGATATTGATTTGAAATGAAGTTGAGAGTGAGGAGTAAATGAAGTAGTAAAAGTGATCTTGGTATGAGATGTGTTACGGAAAGATTTTGAAACAAATTGGTAGTTGATCTGGAAAATGTTCACTGATTATGATTCAGTTTTTAGCCACAACTTTTTCTCTAGTTATCCCAATGAGATGATTCTTGATTTCAATTAAACTAGAAACATATGGCTACATTTCTTATGAAGGCATCGAATTTAAATTCTGTCTCTAAGAATCTAAAAATTTTGTCATGAAGTTGAGAATTGGGTGCAGTACATTGGTGGATGAATGTAAAATTCGTGTTCTGACTTCAGGGGTAATTCTGGATTGATCTAGATATATTTAGACAAAGTTGTCATCTAGAACGTTGTAGGACTTCCTTTTATCATTCCAACAGTATATATATAGTATGGAATTTTTAGACTTCTAAGCTGAAAGTTGTGGTCCCTATAAGGGAAGATGTATCTTCTGTCTTTTCGCTTCTTCTATGTTTTGCTTCTTCTATGTTTTGCCTCTTATGTGATGACGTGTCATCTATGTTTTGCCTCTTCTGTGATGACCTGTCGTCTGTGATGACATTGTCATCTATGTTTTGCTACTTCTGTGATGACGTGTTGTCTGTTATGACATGTCATCGGTGTGATGCTTATTTTGTGATGACGTGTCATCTATGTTTTGCTTCTTCTGTGATGATGTGTCGTTTGTGATGATGTGTTATCTATGTTTTGCATCTTCTGTGATGACGGGTTATCTGTGTTTTGCTTCTTTTGTAATGACATGTCATCTGCGTTTTGCTTCTTCTGCTTTTTGCTTCTTTTGTTTTTTTTTTCGTTTGGCCTATTTTCTGCTCCATTTCTAACCCTCCAAAAGATAGAATCAGTCTTTTAGATCTTCATGAAAGTTGTAGATCTTGAAGTCTTCTTTCAAACCATATAAAGAACACCTAAATTCGATATCTATAGGGAAATTTATAGCAATTTTTCCCATTCATCTGTCTTTTTCCATTAGTCTACTTTTTCCTTTGGCTTCATCTGTATCTATCTTCTATTCCATTTTTGACCCTTCAAAGGATAGAATCAGTCTTTGAGGTCTTCATGAAAGTTGTAGATCTTGAAGTAGTCTTTCAAACCATATAAAGAACACCTAATCAAATACCCGTAGGGAAAGTTATGGCAATTTTCCCCATTCGTCTGTTTTTCCTTTGGCTTCGTCAGATCCTATCGTCTAGTTCATTTTACCCATTTGAATGATAAAATCTGACGTAAAGGTCTCATTCAAAGTTGTATATCTCAAATTCCTCTTTGAAACCGTCCTAGTATGGTCTTAATCCAACATCTCTAGTGAAAGTTATGCCAGTTGTCCCGAGACAAGTTCAATATGATTGAGGTCAAAACCCTGTTTGATTCTTTTGGCCTTAAATTCTTCTCTAGACACCCAAATGACTTGATTCTTGAACCATTGGACTCATCAGACATTGAGCTACATCTCCACCAAAAATCATAGCCATCTAAAATGAATTAATAAAGATTGAGTGAAAAACGTGGGATGGGTACAGTGAGTGTGCTCTTAAATAATATAAACTGGTGTTATTCTACTGAACATACTTCAGTATTTTGATGATATCTTGAACTGTAGAGCTCCAAATGAGATGATTTCTAACTTTTAGTAAACTATAGACATAGAGTTACAAATTATTTGAAGAAAGTGAATTGTAAATCAGTCTCTAAGACTTTCAAATTCTGGATGGAATTTGGGTATAGTGTATTGTTTCAGTCTAACAATAGTCTGAAATGTTTGGATTATAACTTTCGAATTTTTGAACGAAATTGAATGATTTTTGTGTCATTAGAAGCTTAAGACAACGGAGAACATTTTTTCTAGAAGAAAGTGTTATGTAAGAATGTTCAAGAATATTTTTGGCAAGACACTTAAGCACAAAAGATATAAGGCATAAATGAAAGGGCAAATGGGACTTTTTGGACTCATTAAGAGCATAAAAGGAAGAAGAAATTGTGGACTTATATTTAAGAGAAGGAGAGAACATGAATTGGAGGATAGGGACAAGAAGCAAAATGCACAGATGAGAAAAGAGTTAAGAGAGAGAAACATGAAAAGAATGAAAGAGAGAAAGAAGAGAAAACAAAATAGGGTTTTAATTTCCTTAGCCTTCAAGAGAGATTTTGAGATTGTTCAAGAAGAGAAAAGGTAGAGGAAGAGATGAGTTTCCAATTGAGCCAAAGATTTCTTTATTTGGTGAAGAACCAAGGGGGTCATAGAGGCCTATTTCAGTTAGATCATCTCACGGAGTACACGTTAAAGATACAACAGGAAATAACCTTTGATACCTCAGGTTGTTTGCAAAGAGAAGAGGCATTTTAAGCAAGTAAATCAAGGTGGGTACAAGTTTATAATAGAATGAATAAGCCACTACTGTTTTCTTTAAATCAAAGAAAATCACTGATTTCAATTGCATCATAAGTGTTGCATCTATTGTTTTTAAATGATTTGTGAAATATGCTATATGGTTGCTTCATGAATTGTGTGATGTTTGAGGAAAAACTTTACAAATTATTCTTTTGAAAAGATGCATGTTTATGAAATTAAGTTTTCGGAAATGATTTTCAAGTTATAGAACATATATGAAAAGCAAGTTTTCAAGAAATGTGCCATTTTGGGCAGCAAGTTTACAAGAGTTTGAAATATATGTGTTATGTGGGTTTGTGGTAGTCCCTCAAGAATCGTCTCGTGTACATTGGCCCAAGTTATCGGCTTCTCCCGCATGCCCGCTAGTGGCACGGAGCTCCTTCAAGGACTCCCTTAAGAATTACGAATACACAGGACCCTTATACAGAAATGTGTAGTGCGTCATGTTTATGGACTTACCCAAACCACCCTAATGGGCTTATGTGCTTATAATATGTTTGAACAAGTCTGATGCATTCATGTTTTGTGACTTGTAGATTTTGGCTTAAAGCCTAGGAAACATATGTTTTGTAAACTCAATGAAAATTTTCTATGGCAAGAAAAATGATTTCAAAAGTTTAGCTTATCTTTTTGTTATAAACTGTAACCCACGAGCTTTCAAGCTCACCCCCTTTTTGTCTCATCTTCAAGTGATAGCAAAGAGATCAAGTGATCAAGAGCCTAAGGTAATTGCTTCATTTTCTATTTTGTATTTTTGTAATAAGCCAATGGTGTGGCTTTTGATATGTAAATAAAGTTTTTCAAACTATGTTGCTTAAGTAATGAAATGATAGATTGAAGTAATTTCGTTTGTGTATGTTCTTTTGACTCCCTATTAAAATGGTTAAGTTGGAGGAATAAGTTTGTTTTTATGTTTGACTGTTGTGGGCATGCTACTCTTATGGGATGATGCCTAATAAGGGTTCATGAAACTAACCCTACAAGGTAATATGCACGCGCAAGTTAAGTATGATGATATGCGCAAGAGTTGGGTCTCAAAAATGGAATCCAGTATTTGTGGTATCAGAGCAAGAGTTGGGTTCCGAAAACAAGCGGGATCCAACATTTGTGGTATCAGAGCAAGAGTTAGGTTCCGGAAACAAGCGGGATCCAACAGTGCCATAAATTAAGTTTGCTTATGTACAGTAATGAAGAGTAGTCTTGATATCGGTGATAGCTTGATACTAGAGTTGGCTAAACTTTGACAGATCGCATGCTTTGTTCTTTATGAAAATGAAGGGATGGAATTGATTGGTTGAGTTTGATTTTGCTTAAGGACAATAAAGGATTTAAGTGTGGGGAAGTTGATATTTGTTCATTACCATATGTTTTTCTAAGTATTTGGTATGTGTTTCTTACATCATAGGTTAGTATTGTTATGTTTTAGTTTTATGTATTTTTGTTTAGTTTGATCCTTATGATTGTTCTTTTATGTTTGATATTGGTTTAAGGTAGAAATTGATCATTTTGGTGTAGGAATGGACGGTGGACACCTTTATGATTGAGCTAGGGACCAAGAGAAGAGAAGAGAAGCTGTTGAAAAAACAAGAATCCATGATCGTGGAAAAGGGCATATTTCCCATGATCATGGGAAATCTATATAGAAAGTTTCTATCATGATAACTCACATTATGGGAAGCATAAGTATAATTCCCATAATCCTGGGAACTGGAAATCGAAGAGACATGCAGGTTTCTTGTTTTTTTTTTTTGGTTTTTGTGACTTTCTAAAAAGGAGAATCCTGAGAGCCACCAGAGGGTCGTGGAACTTACTTCCTGGAGCTAAAAGACATACTGAGAACCTAGAGATAAGTGGAGATTCAAGGTTTCATTCCCGATTGGGCGAAAAGCAACCCGTCATCCAGATTTTCCAGATTCGGGCAAAAAAGAGGAGGAGCTGCCCCGTCTAGTTTTATTTCAATTTCTTTCTTTTCTAGCATGTTTATTATGGATTGTTTTATAGTTGGGGATGTTATGGACATTATGATTGGTTAAAACAATATTTAGGGTTTGATGTTTGAACTATTTGTTAACCTTTGGTTATCGATTTAATGATATATATGTTTGTGTTATTTATTGTGCTTAAATCTTGCAATAAATCAAGAGAGAGAGAGCTTGGTAATATGTGTTAATTATACAACGAGAGTTGATGATTAATAGACCAATAAATAACAAGTTATTGATTTATTAGGAAGAAATTTCAATAGATCAATACACTGCCTAGAGGATAGTTTCGTATCAAGTTAGATGCTTAGGAAAGGCTTTGGACATGGAGAGATCCTAAAGTTAATTCTAATTTATTTAACTATTGACATTTAGTTACACCTTGAGAGAGGGTAGCTAGAATTTTAGGAAATCTCAGGTCAAGCATAAATTGAATCAATTAATCAGAAAGGAGTAAATAGGGATAATGACAAGTCCTAATATTTAATCTTGATTTTTTTCGAAGTCTTAGTTTATGATTTTGGTTTGGGTTGCGTTATTTCCTATTACTTTTAGTTTGTTTTTTTTTGTTCAAGTGAAATGATTTTTTAAACAAAGAACAACCTGAATTAAGTAGTGCCTAATCACAATCCTCGTGGGATCGATATCCGCTTCCAACTACAAGTACAATTTATATACTTGTAGTTTTGATTGTAAGACTAGTAGTGTATTTTTCATTCAACAGTTATCCTCTTTTATAGGAAAAAACCAAGGAGAGTAGACTTCCATATATTAGCTCCAGCTTTAAGAAGTTCCAAAGAAGGAAATATAATTATATTATAAGAGGATTCACCCAAGGACAGAAGCTCAATTTCAAATTAAGTTTGAAGTCTCCTATAACCTATATCCAATTTTTCTTGATAAGTTGTAAAATATTTTCAACAGGCTAAAGTGAGCACGAGTTAAGAGTGGGGGGATAAAGTCTCAATTTACATAGCTGAAGGATTTAAGTTTAAAGGTAGGAAGCTTCAGTATCCATCAGGATAAGACAAGGACTAGAAGTTAAAGATGATGACTATTAGAAAAAACTGAATTGTAGTAACTTTAAGGTTTGGTAGTGGTAAGGAGTGTGAGGGACAGGGGTTGCACAAAAGGTACGTACTGTGGAAGAAAAAGAATCAAGATGAATGGATGATAGTTGAGTGTAGAAATAAAAAGAAAACAAGAAATCAAAGGAAGGGAGGGGAGTTAAAGCTGAAAATAATAGAGGCCGATAAATGAAAGAATAACAATCTGTAACATAACAAGGAGATAATGATTATAGAGCATCCATAGAGGAAGAAGTTAAGGATGAACAATAGCTCTTAGAAATCTCCATTAGTGATGACCATGAAACGCTAAAAATTGATGATCCTAATATAGTAAGAGAAATATAACCAAGACAAGAATGCCAAAGAAGAGAAGTGACAACTGTAGTAATAATTTTGGATGGAATTTATAGGGAAGTAAGCTCAAACAATTTCTCAACCTTCAGTACATCAAAGTAGATAATACGTTACGAAAAAAACGTAGCCAATTGTTCCAAAAATGTGGCCCATACTTACTTGTGACGTTTTTATTTTATCACATGAAGCACTGCCAATTCCTCATATTTGAAAATTATAGACAATATTTTTAGTGATTGTAGATAAAAAGTATTAGCTACAAAATATTTTTATAGCTAAAGAACTAAAAAATGTAGCTAAATATTGAATATAAGTTAACGTTGGCAAAAAATTGACAACAAATGATTGGCAACAAAAATAAAAAGTAACCAATAATTTTTGGCTATGTTTTTATCAATCGTAGCTATATAGTATTTGCTTCAATTTTATTAACTTAATGGAATGTTATTTGCTATGTTTTTTTATAACATAGAGATATTCTTTTTACTACATTTTTTATAATGTAGCAATATGTTAATTGCTACACTTTTGGTTTCGCGAGTAAAACGTTTTAACTACTTTTTTAAATTTTATAAGAAAAGCCTCTTAACTACAAAAATGTAAAAACATAACTAAACATTGTTTGCAACTTTTTTCATAATCTATGATATTGAGCAAATTTCAAATTTGTGTATATAATGTATCAATAAGTTTTTTATTATGGATTATTTAGTTATTATTATAAAAATAAAATTTTAGAGAAATATTATTAATTCCAAATATCGAGCATTCTATATATAAAGTAAAATTATATAAATATCATCAAATTGTACCAACAAAAGCAATATATCATTAAAGAATGATCCTTTTTCCTATACAAGATGTTAATAATAGTTTGAGCAATCTTTATATATAAAACAATAAAGAGTTCACTTCACAAATTGGAATATGTCTAACATACTAACAAAGATGCTCAAATTACAAAATATTTAAGCATAACCTGAATGACTACCTAGTGTTTTCTAAGTCCATAAACCTATAACAAATAACAAGGTTGATTAAAATCAAATAAAAGTATTATAAGACAATTAATATGATAACTATTTGGTTCTAATCAAACCAAACACTATATAACTTTACCATTCACAACATAATCAATCATTAGTTTCATCTTCTTCTATTATGTAATTTGAGAAAATTATTAAAATTAAATTATAATATATATTGGAAATGATAGAATAATGCTAGGAGATAGAATTGACATGCTTCACTTTCCTCTTCATTTCCATCATAATCTAGGACAAGTAACCTTTTAAATAACATATCATATTTTTCTAATTTGGCTAAAGTTTCTTCTCCCTGATTACTTTAGCCTATATTACAACCTTAAGCTTGTTGTCTTTCTTTTCAAGTTGTTCAATGATTGTCTTATATATAGAGGTTAAAACATTTGGCTTAGGGTCGTAGCTAGGGCCTTTCATAAAATCCAAATGAGTACCTAGTATTGTACCACAAATCTCATCTATACTATTCTTATTCCCCTCAGACTTTAACTTCTTGAATATCTCTTATATCTTATTCTAAAATAATATTAAAAAATCAATATTAAATCCATATATTACTACTTACTCGTACATTAATAAATGAACAAAATTATTACACAAGTTTTTATACTTACTTGGTTGTTTCTATTTCTTATGACACCCATCCTTTACCTTCTTTACAGTAACTGACTTTATATAGTATGATCCTATCATACTCTTGTCTATATAGTTCCTTCTCTTTCTGTTTTATGAAACTCAATCAAGGCACAATAAATGATTTAATACTTATTAATTTAAGTATAACTTGCAAATATAGATCTTACGTATTCATTTTGAACAACTACAAATGACTTGGACCCTTGATTATAAGGTGCTTTCATTTAATCCATACACCCTTTCCTTCTTACAATTTCTTAATTAAAGGAAAAACATAACCTAACTGTTAATTCATCTAATAAGATTTGTGCAAGTAAATATAAAGGTTAAAAAATCAAACCTAAACTTTCGAATTAGACATGCATAAATATTCCAATTTTATTAAGACATTCTAAAAAATAGCTTCATGCCTCTGCATTAGAAGGAAATGACTTATAAAACTTATGTAACTTGAAATGACGATCTCTAATCCTTTGTTTCAATAATGAAGTAACACAGTTTGAAACATTTGGTTTCTCAATATTCACAATATTTAATTTCAACTATGAACAATAAGTAAAAATGTAATTAATCTCATAATCATTTAGTCAATATTGCATAAAGTTAAATATTTTTATAATTATCGTAAAATTTTCCAATGCATTTTCAAGCAACTTGTCTTCCTTTAAATTCTTAACATGTTTCAAACAAGTTAGTTCTATTCTTAAAATAATTCCCAACCCACTTCAAATTTTTGTAGATTGGACTTTATCTATATGGCAACCTTACTAAGCATTAATTTGTATTGATAACTTACTATTCATTGTAAGTCACAACCTCTAGTTTTACCTCTACCTCTTTTCTAGTACTAGTTTTAGAAGCTAACAATAAACGAATAATGACAAGAAAATGTTTAGAATATATAAATATAAATTTCAGCATATCTCTAGCTGAAAGTATGAAAATTTATCAAACCTACACTAATAGCTTCATTGATGTTTAAGGCAAAATGAAGTTGTTGTGTATAACTTGAAGGCAGAATAATATTGTTGCTATATTATGGCAAAGTAATAGAAAAGGCTTTATTACAGCCACCTTCTTCCCTTTATTTCTACCAGGTGCCATTATGTTGTATATCTATAAAAAAAACATAAATGTTACTAAAATTAAAATATGGTAATAGAAAGATAATTTTCATAATAAATTCAATCATACTAATTAAGATATATTTGATCATTATAATCAAGATATTCAAAATCATCATCATTAATCACATTAGCAAGATAAATGTTACCAATATTATAATAAGACAATAAGAAAAGCACTTTCATGATACATTCAATCATTATAATTGAGATCTTCAAAATCATCATCATTAATTATATTAGTAAAATATTTGTTATTAACATTACAACAAGATAATAGAAAGAACACTTTTATGATACATTCAATCATCATAATCAAGATCTTCAAAATCACCATCATTAGTCGTATTAGTGAGATAAATGTTACAAAAATTATAATAAGATAATCAAAAGAGCACTTTTATGATACATTCAATCATCATAATTAAGAACTTGAAAATCATCAACATTATTCGCATTAGTAAGATAAATGTTGCCAACTTCATAATATGACAATAGAAAGAGAACTTTCATGACACATTCAATCATCATAATCAAGATACATTCAGTTATCATAATCTAGATCTTTAAAATCATCATCATTAATTGCATTATGATTCAAACTCTTTATAACTAGTATATTCAGCTAAAATATCATCATTTTCATATAATCCATCCTTAATATAGTCTTTAGTTGCTTTTATGATAATATAATCTTCTACAATATGGATGATATATGCTCATCTTTAATTTCAAGTGTTAGATTACTCTACTGCGACTCATTCTCTTGATATACTTCATCACCATCTTTACCCCTTTCACCATTTTTCCTTTCACAAAATAAAAAAGATTTCGATGTTCAAACGTTTGCATAACTTTCCAATTGTTTTATTTGACTTGTAAGCATAAATGGTTCATTTTCAGGCCATGTGTTAATAACATTGATGCTAGTAATATTGCCATTCACTTTATGTTAATCCCTTTATCACTAAGATTAAACCATTTACACTTAAATAGAAAAACCTTTTAATCTTTGATGTAATCTAAGAACAGCCTTTTTATCCTTGATGTAATCTAACTCAATTATTTTAGAGATAACTCTACAGAAAATAATAAAATCATCCTTATGTTGTACCTCAATAACAACCTCCCAATTTTGGCTTCCAAAATGACTTGCACATTCTTTATGTGAAATATAACTCCATTAACAATGCGATCTATATATTCTTTTCCACACAAATAAGGCCCGCATGTTAAAGCGTATAATGTTGTCATTGCTTCTAGCAATTACGATTATGTATTAGGAAAAAAGAAAATATATAAAAGTTAATATTGTAATATTAACGACAATATTCCATTTTCATACTTATTCATGAGTAATTTACTCGATTCCTAAACCATTTTCATACTTGCTCGTAAGTAATTAGCCTCATTATGAAACTTAACTAATTTAAGAAATTGACAATAAGTTTGTTTATCTTTTTCTAACGTAATTTAACATGCAACTGGAATCATACATGACCCATTATCTCCATTTTTCAAATGCAAATCTTTTTATATATTTATGTCTTCCAAGTCTAAGATAACCTTAATTGTGTCATTCAATTTCCTTTTACGATCAATACCCAAAGTACATAAAATATTCTCACATATATTTTTTTCAATATACATGACATTAAGATAATGCCTTAATAGTAAATCCTTCTAATATGGCATACTAAAAAATATGCTTTTTTTATTCTACTTAAGATAAAGAGAAGTTTACTTTCTCTTTCTATTACTTGGGTATTTGATAAGTATAAAATCTTACAAATATGATAATTGATCAAGCACATCATCACTTGACAATTGTAAAGGAGCTTCACTATGTTCTACTTTGCCATTAACAATTTGCTTCTCTACCATTTATTCCTATGTTCTAAGTAATGACGTTGGCCTATATAACATATTTTACTTCATAGCCTCCTAAATAAGTTTGATATTACACAAAGGGCAGGCCACATTACCCCTTTAGTAGTCCATCTAAACAATTTCTCAAAGGTTGGAAAATCATTTATACTCCACAAAATAGTTGCATACATTTTAAAATTTTCACCTTCTATAGCATCATAAGTTTCTAATCCAACATCCCAAAGATTTTTTTATCATCAATTAGTAGTTGCATGTATACATTAATTTCCTTACTAAGAGCAGTAGACCTTGGAATAAGCAAAGTCAATAAGAAAAAAGGGCTCATTTATACACTTCCATAAGGGTAAATTTTATGTGCAAGAATTAATGGCCACATATTATAAGAAGAAATCATATTAGTAAATGGATTAATTGTTGGATCCCGTTTCCGGAATCTAACTCTTTAACAAACATAACACCTATACTCTTGCTTTGATACCACTCATGTTGGATCCCGTTTTCGAAACCCCACCCTCTTGCTCTGATACTACTAATGTTGGGCACCACTTGATTCCGAAGCCCAACCTCTTGCGAAAAATCATGAAACGTGAGCATAATCCAAATCAAATCATAAACCTTAAAGCCTTATGC
>JANIJF010000209.1:15672101-15688946 GCA_024520955.1 Erythroxylum bequaertii | reverse complement strand
TCTCTTATCGTAGGATATGTACCGGAATGACCTACGGGCGTTCCGGTGGTACTCTATGGTAAGGGGGTGCTACACAAGAATACTGGTTGAAGACTGAATCAAAGTTGCATATCTGTTGAAAGTAATAAAGAAATATCAAAAGTTAGGGAACGCCTGAAGATGAAGAGATCCTGAATAAAAATAAGCTTGGTACCTCTAAACAGATTGTGGATACAAGCTTTTTACCTTCAAATTCCTTGAACTGACCAACTGTATACTCATCAATAGCATTAACCATGTAGAGGACTTCATAACCCTTCTTCTTCAACTTCTCAAGGAACTTATCTGTTGTGAGCAATGTATAGGTCCTCTTTATCTGCTTTCCTACATCATATAATCGAACTAGCCTTTTAACTCCATTTTTAGATAAAAGTTAAACGCCATCAATATTTATTTCACTCTCTTCACTTCATATAGTTGCACTTTATGTTATGAATTTTATTCCTATAGCCCTTTATCCGTAACTATTAATAAATTTAACAATGCAAATTACTGTTACATTTCATGTAGTTTTTCCTAAGGGCTCAAAAGATCCTTCAGCTATGGTGTCATTTCAAGTGGACCAATATCTTGAGGTAATTATCTAGCTTTAAAATTCTTAAGTTGTTTGCACATTATCTTGTGTTCTAGATGCTTTTTGGTCAAATATTCATACGTGGATCTTGTTAGGAGGACTGTGCTGGTATTGGAGAAGTATTTTGGTCATTATAATAATAGGGTCATCTCCCTAAATTTGTTTTAGATTTGATTTTTTTTCTTGTTTCAGTATAGAGTTTGTTATTATAACTTTATGTATGGCCTTAGGTTGACTCTTAATTACTTTTGTGTCAAATTATTAAAGTAGACAAGTTTGAGCCTAGGTTAATTTCGCATTTGTTCTTGGTTTTTGAGCCAATCATAGAATTATTAAGATTCTTACATTTACGTAGCAGAAGAAGAAACATTCTTCTTTCTGCCAAATATTCTGTTTAAAACAGTTTTTAAATTAACTTCAATGATAGTATCTATTATAGTGCTTATGTTATGATTTCCAGTTCATATTTATAAGCTATAATTGAGATATTCTTTGCAACATGGGTATTTACAAATTTGCTAGATCCAAATTTATTCATGACTTCATATTGATCAATACGTTGTTGTAACTTGCATTGACTTGCGTCACAAAACTTTGTCATGCAAGTTACAACAGCGTATGCCCACACTAAGGTTGTTCCATATTAATTTAAGTAGGCATCTTCATAAACATTGAAAGGTAATTGTTTTGCATATATATTTCGATGATCTTCTATACCTTAGATCTAGAGATATGTAAGAATTGATAGATAGAAATGGTTTAATGTAGACTATTTTAACACGTTAGAGGAAGACTTGATTTATGGTAAACTTGAATTTACTTGTTTGATTTTAACGATTTCCTAAACTTAATAATTGAGTTGTGTAAATCTAATGTTTTGGCATTTATTTTAATAGTACTATAATTAAAATTTCAGTGAGCTTTATATTATAGACCATATCATAATAGTTAAAAAGCACATACCAAATATTGTATTGCACACACCTAATGAGCACTTCAAATGCTTTGTTAATATAGTTGCATCATTATTGAAGGGATCAATCATTGAGTTTAATATTTTATTAACAAGTGAACAAATCTATATTTTCTTTTTCACTGGATGAATATGATATCTTGTTTTTATAATAAAACATAGTATGCAGTAAAAGTTAAATTTGATTTCCATCTCCTTAGGTTGTTTCATAATCGAAGAAGGGTTGTTTTCAAAATCAACTTGTGGAAAGTAAACTTCACAAATCAAACACATTTTGCTTTATCTGAAGCTATAACTTTTATGTACTTGCAAAATGGTTAAGGTATAAATAAACTTCTTAGCTAGAAGGGGACTTCTTTTTCTATTTTATTAACTAATACATGCAAGACTTTGTCACCAATATGTTCTTGAACGTGTTCTTCACCCATTGGCTCTTCAAAACGAACTGTTTTAAAAATCTTGGAAGTTGATTGCCATGTTTGGCTGAGGACAACTTGTATACATATATGATTTGACTGCACCATCAATGAGCTTAAAATTGTCATCAAAATTCATAATTTATATCACCTCAGATAGTTTAGAAAATGCATTCACAGTTACACACATTCAAGTAAAATTGAATCTTCTAGTTTCTATAGTAACCTGATCAAGATATAGAGGTAAACTAATTGAGCTACCTATGTAGCTCAGTACTTACTGCATGTCTTTCACCCACCATTCCCAATTTACTTACTACTATATTTTAGCTTATCACTTGTTTAATTATATTATTTACCTCATATGCAGATCCTATATTTTCATTTTCCCCATTTTCCATCCAGTTCGAAGCTTCACCTTTCAGATTGATTCATTCTACCTGTTAATCAACAAGGGCCTTCCCAGTAGTGAGGGAATTTATATTATTTTCGAAAGCATAATATAATGTTTGTTTTGTACCATATTATAATTTCTTTGAAGTTTATAAAATTTTGACAAGTTGTGCAAAGGTTGTCACTATTTGCATTTTAGCTAACTGGTTATTAGACTAATATTGTTTACGGCTGATTATGCCAAATTATGTGATTATATTATTGATGGCTGGCTATGGCAAATTCTATGAGTATCCAGGACATTATTTTTTCTAGATTTATAAACATTTTCAGCTTAATGCCACCTTAGCTGTCATAAGATCCTGTAATTTCGATTCACTGCCCTTTTAGTTGCTAATCATCACGTCAGACTCTTACAAGAAAGGCACATAGTGACATAGGACTTATAGATGAGTACAATAAACTGAAAATAGGGACTGCTGCAACTTTGAATTGAGAGTGAAAATAAAAAGTACAATGAAAGTAAATGAAACATCTAGGAATTGAAACAAATACACAAATCAAACTAATAGGTTTCTAAAAGTCACTTTAGTTTTTAGGAATTTAATTCTTCAACATTAAGCTTGAATCTTTCTTGGTAATTATTTGTTTTCTCAATAAACTTTATCTTAAGCGACATTTTCTTGTTGTCTTTCAAATGAATAGTCAAATGCATTTGGTTTTGAATAACTTCTTCTTATTGTTGAATTGTTGATAAATGACTACAAACAATGAAACTCTTTTGCAAACATATGTGGAGAGACAAGGAGCTTAGTTCACTTACAAACAAGGATTCAGTAAAATGTAAAAGCAAAAGAAATCAAACTACAGAGGAGAGTAGACACATTATATATATCTATTAACTGTCCTAACTTGCGTTGAGTATGCCATTGTGTCCATTCTCAATGCTTTTATATACAAAGCTGGCCTCGTGTTACTGTCTAAATCAAAATAACTCTATTTGTATATCAAATTAATTAAAAGGAAGAAAACAATGAAATTATTAACCCGACTTGCTTTGTTAGCTATTTGATTCTTTAATCTATAGTGTAAATGTACCATTGTTTTTTTCATTTTGATAAAAGTTAAATTTTTCCCTTTACTCATTACTAAACTAAGTGTCACTAGAAAAGCATGATGAGCTGACATAATGAGATTTGGATTTATATTTATTTGCATAGAACATTGATTGTCCCCCACCGAAAGAGATCTTAACCTTCCTTCTTTGGGGATCCTGACAAAACCTTCCAAAACCAATATTATGAATTTAGCCATAATTTAATTAGATCCAATTGCCATCCAAACCTTCAACTACTATACTTTTTTGGATTTCAACTGATTGATTGGGGAGGAAAAACAAGAATTTTGAATCATTTATTGAGAGCATGTCGGTTTTTGTTGTTTTCTTTAAATATGGTTGATGCATATTACTTTGAAATCTAATGTCAAAGGTGATTCACATAGGACCTGGTCTACCCAAAAAGAAGAATAAAGCTGCACTAAGCAGCTTAGTACTGACATAACTGCAATTGCGGTACTGTTAGCTTTTTAGAAATGCAGCTAATGAGCCATCTGCTCGTACACAGCCACAAGATCAGACACCTGCACCTTGTGAGCCTACTCCATCACCAGGAGATGTCACATCTATGCCTATTACTCATCCTAGAGATAAGTATGAACAAATTTTGAATATGCGACACAATATTAGTTCTCCATCCACTTCTCAAGAAATGCCCTCAACTTCTGATTATTAGACATCAGTAACTCAGACTATTATTCCCACTGTGGGTTGTTCTTCTGCAAACACTGCAGGTATGATCTTTCACGTCACATTGGTAAAATTTATTAAGTTTAATTATTTTACTTATCTAACCAATTAAGAGTATGTTATATGCTAATTATAAATTATTCCTTTTCTATTTTAGGATCCACGACTAATTCAAAAAAAAACAAAGGGGTGTCACAAAAGGACACGGATTGGCAAAGATTAACAAGGAGATAGGTAAGAGATTGGAGATAGAGATAGACCCTGCTGAAGGACGACCAACCAACTCTGTACAATCTGCCAAATTCTTGAGTGAGATTGGTGTGGTATCCCGAACTTCCTTACCTGTAAGAACAAAATTGAAAAACATTGCTAATGAGGAGTTGGACATTGCATTTGATAAGTTAGACGTAAGTATTATAAACCTATCTAATTTGTACATGTTTTCAATATGCCTAAAGCTTTGACCAATAATTTATAATTTTTTGCAGCAAAAGTTGAAAGTTAAGGGAATGAGGACTGACAACAAAGTACACGCTGTTGTGAAGAAGTTTCTTGCTTTAAGGTCTAAGGACCAAAGATATAGTTTAAAAAAGCAGTTTACCAAGCACGGAAAGGATGTTAAGCTACATAATGTCACTGTGGCAAAGTAGATGGATTTATGTGAATATTAGGAACAATCAGCTACAAAGGTTAGTTTATTTGATCAAAAAACTTAATTTCATAACTTTTTTGACAACTAATTATATTTTAGTATTTATGAATTGTGATTTATAAATGTTATAATAGATTTTGTTATGCGTACGAGTAGGAAAAAATTCAAAAAATAAAATTGGCTAGGAGTCATGTCAAATGTCGACCAAACTCTGGCTCCAAGGACTTTATAGCGATACGGCGTAAGATTGTGAGTTATTATCTTTTTAATTATATTTTTATTGATTGACATTTCAAAATTTATAATAAATATTACTAGTAATATATTTCTATACAACAGAGTGATAGAGAAGGAGAAGAGTGTGGTCGGATGAAGCTATGGTATTATACTCATTATGATGAAAGTAAAGGTCGATGAACAACTACCAAATGCAAAGAAAAATGGGAGAGTATATAGTTCATTTACAAATATTTCTTAAATGAGACTGTGTATGTAATTAATTCTTACTTTTTCAAGAATTAATATGTCACGAATTGACACATTCAATAGAACAAGGTCATCCGATGACAGTGGATGAAGTGTGTGATAAAGACTTGAGCACTAGACCAGATTACGTTGTTGGCATGGGAATTGGGCCTCGATCACAAGGGAAGACTTCGGTCAGAAAGAGACTTCAAGACGAATTAGAGGAGTCAAAGAAGGTTAATCAGGGGTTACAATCTAAAGTTGATGAATTGACCAAAAAATTTGAAGAAATGTAAGATAAATTAAATACCAAAGTCGAACAACAAAAAAAGGTCTTGGAACTTTTATGTTCTACACATAATATTCGTATAGATTAGATAAGTACTCATATTGATATATTAAACACTTATGACATATTGTTGATATTAATTACTATATTATGACATGTTTGGGAATTGCAATTAAATAATAAATTGTCTACATGTATTAAATTCTTTTATACATGATTAATCATTTGCAAATTAATGATATACTCAACAAATTGAAGAATTATTAAATAAATAAGATTTAAATTTTTTAAAAAATAATTATTAAATTAGAAAATTTTCAGAATATTGAAACAAAATAAAAGAAAAATATTTATTAAAATTGAAAATCATTTTCGGATTTAATGAAAATAAGAAATAATATTTAAAATTGAATAATTATTTAATTAAAATTATTTTCAGATAAATAAAAAATCAAATTCAAATTCAATAATTATCAAAATTAAATTTATATTCGGATGAATGAAAAATTTTAATTATTTAAATTTGAAATTTTATTAAAATAAAATTATTCTAAGATATTTACAAAAATTAAATCGTCGCGGATTGTAAGCTATTCTGTGAAGTTTATAAAACGTAGCAGATAGCTTGATGGTTTCTACGATGTTTATAAAAAACGTCGCGAAAACCATTACAATCCACGATGTTTTCTTTAAATGTTGCGGATTACTTGACCCTTTGTTTACGTTTTCTAAAACATCACAGAATGTCAATATTTTCTGCGACATTTTTCATAAAACTTCTCAAAAACCTTTTCCCTACACCACCTTCGGTGACGTTTTTTGTGAAGTTTTTCAGCACGTCACAAATGGGATTTTGCGATGATTATTGATCTTTTGCGATGATTTTAAAACGTCACAGAAGGGGTATTTTTCTTGTAGTGATATGTTGCTAAGGTGAATACCAAAACAACAAACTTTGAGATGTTTTTTAATGACAAAGAGATTAAAAAATGGAAAAATATTGTTGAGAAATTTGGGCCCGCACACAATGAAAAAAAAATGAATCCTTTTTCATTTGATTTTCCAAAATCCAAGATCACTTTAAATTCTATATCTTGAACGATACATAAACACAATAAAAGATAAATGTAAATCATAGCATATTGCGTAAATTGATCCTTTTTCTTACAGTTTTCCTCAAACTGTTTCTAAAACTAGTTCATTGAAACTACCGTAGCTGCACACAATCTTGAACTATTTCTATCCTACACCAATTTGGTTCCTCAATATCATATTATCATGGAAAATTTTGGTTTTCTCTTTATAAACTCTGGAATTCTCGTAACCATGAAACTTTAGTTCCTCTAGCTTTTGCAATTATAATTTCCTTGCCTTCCCAACTTTCGTAAAATCTACATTGCAAAGTTGTTCCATCCAATAAGCTTTATATTCCATCTCCCCTAGTAAACGAAAAGCTTTAACAAAAACCAATTAATAAGGAGACATTCCTATTAGTGTTTGTACGCTATACGGTACATCCAAAAAGCATCATCTATACATAAACTCTTATCCTTTTTGTCTCAAATTTATCATCTTTTCCAAAATACATTTCACTTATCTATGAAAAACTTTTGCTTATCCATTCATTAATGGATGGCATGTGGTAGCTACCTAATGATACACACCAAACTTTTGCAACAAAGCACATTTGTGGATGGCACGTGGTAGCTACATAATGATACACACCATACTTTTACAACAAAGCACAGTGATTTATTCCCTAATCACTAACAGTAGCTCATGGAAATCCAAATGTATTAAAAATATTAGAATTTATAAAACTATAATAGCTATAGAATCATCAGTATTGGTGGCTTTTGCTACCACCTACTTTAAAACATAATCAATTGCCAAAGGAATGTAAGAAAAATCATGATATGAAGAAAAAGGACCAATAAAATCAATGCGTTATACATAAAATATCTCAATTATAAGAATTAGGTTTTAAGGAATTTCATTTACATGAGATAGCATACCTTTCTTTTGGAATCAACCACAACTTTTACAAAACATGAAAGCATTTATAAACAAAGTCTCCCAATACAAACCACTATCTAAAACCTTTCTAGCAATTTGTTTAGGACCAAAGTGATCACCACATGCATAATTATGTCAAAAAGATAAGAAAGAACGATGTTCATCCTCTGGCGCACAATGCCTAACAATTTGATCAGAGTAGGACTTCCATAAGCATGGTCCATACCAAATATAATTTTTTACTTCATTCCTTATCTTTTCCTTCCTAGACTTACTAATGTAATTAGGTAAAGTTCCAGTAACTAAATACTTAATAAGGTTTGGATATCATGGAACCATACCTTTCATTTGGAACAATTGCTCATCAGGCAATGTTTCAGAAATAGGTAAAATGTCTTCATCCCTTTCCAATCTACTCGGATGTTCTACTAATTAATTTTTTGTTGTTTTTATATCCCTTATTATCAAATCAAACTCTTGAAGTAGCAAAATTCATCGTATCAACCTTGATTTTGAATCCTTCTTTGCCAAAAGGTATTTCAATACTGTATGGTTAGAATATTTAACAACTTTAGAACTAAGAACACAAGATCTAAATTTATTTAAAGCAAAAACAATTGTTAAAATCTAAGTTGCAAAATAATTGCGTTATGTAGCATCCACTGCTCTTAAACCATAATAGATAACATGACTTGGTTTTCCAATCTTTTGGCTTAAAATAACTCTGGCTTTATAATTGCTAGCATTGCATATAATCTCAAATAGTAGATAACTTTCAACAATGCCTTAAATTTATCAAAACCTTTTTACATTCTATTCTAAATTCTAATGGAACTTCTTTTTGCAACAACTTTGATAATGTTATCGCACTCTCAGAAAAATCTTTGATAAACTTGTGATAAAATCTTATATGTCCAAGAAAATATCAAAATTCCCTAACATTTGTAAGGTAAGGTAAGTTCATAATTAAATCCACTTTTGCTCTATCAACTTCTATATTGCTTGATGAAATCACATGTCCCAAAACGATGCCTTAATCAATCTAAAATGAATTTTTTCATAATTAATCACCAAATTCATTTCAATGCATCTTTTGAGAACCGTAGAAAAATGATTTAAGCAATCATTAAATGAATCTCAATGTGAAATCCTCCACGAATACTTTGACGCAATTCTCAATAAACTAAGAAAATATACTCATCATACACCTTTGAAATATACCCAAAGCATTACAAAGACCAAAGATCATTCTCTTGAAGGAATACATTCTGAAAAGGCATGTAAAGGTAGTATTTTCTTGATCTTCTTAACTAATTACTTTTTGGTAGTAACCTGAAAATGATCCAAAAAAAATAATTTACTCACAAGTCTTTCTAAAATTTTATTTACAAAGGGAAATGGGAAATGATCCTTTCTAGCGACCAAATAAAGTTTCCCAAATTCTATGGGCATTCGTCACCCATTATGTTCTCTTATTTGTACAAACTATTCATTCTGGTTTCTTCTTACTATCATCCTTGTTTTATTGGTACAACATGCATTAGACTTACCCATTCACCATCTGAGATCATATAGATTATAACTACATCCAAAATTTTCATAATCTCTTTCATTACCATGTATTTCATTATTAGATTGAATATTCTTCGAGATTCCCTTGTTGGCATAGCATTTTATTTTAAAAGAATCATGTACATGAAATTGTTGGGCTAATTCCTTTTATATCAACTAAATTCCAACTAATTACAGTTTTGTGCTCCTTAAGTAGTGCTACTAGCCTTTTCTCTTTCCTAGTAGTCCACCTTTTATAAATGATCACAGGTAGTGACTCTCCTTTACCCAAATAAACATACTTTAGGTGATCAAATAAGTCGTTCAATTTTATCTTTGAAGCTTGAAAAACAAAAGGCAACATTTTCTTGTGTGTTATGGTAATTTTAGTATTTGAAGTTTCTGAATCTGTTAATATTACTAGTAACAATTCTACATCTTCATAAATTTCATCAACTTTCAAGTTTGTGAATTTATTAACACGAAACTCTGACTCATTGTCAACACTTTCTTCGTTAAAATATCATAAAATATTGAATCCATAATGTCCATACGATAAACAAAGTGAAAATCATTAGGGTGCTTCATTGCTTAAAAAATATTAAACTTCATTATTTCTCTATCAAACTCAATGGACAAAGTATCATTGTCTACATAAATTTTGTCTTAATCATCATCATAAACAACCTTCCAAATAAAATCGAAGCTAAATTTTCAATCCTATCTCCATCCATTTTTAAGATGTAAAAGTCCACTAAAAACCAAACCATTAACTTGGACTAAAACATCCTCTATAATACCAATAGGATAAACATAAGAATGATCAGCTTGTTGAATAATCACATTAGTTTCTTACAAAGAATTTATATTTAAAGATCAATATATTAAGTATGGCATGACAATAATAGATGCAACTAATTCTAGCATAACACGCTCAATTTTCTTATCACCAATGACACAAAGAAGTGTAAACATACCCGCATCTTTGCATTTTTCTTGTAATTTCCTATTTATAGCAGTTGATACATTCTTACAAAAAATTATTATCTCTTTATTCCTTAGCTTCCTTTTATTTGTGCAAAGTCTTTTCAAGAACTTTGCACATTTTGGAATTTTCTTGATGGCTTCTAGAAGTGGTATATTGATTTATACCTTTTTGAAGGTCTCTATGATCTCTCTTTAATATTCCTCTTCCTTGGATTTAGCTAACCTATATGGGAAAGGAGGTACATATGCATTAGTTGATATTAGTAAAGATAAATCTCCTTTTACATTTTTTGATTCTTAAGTTGGAGGTTCATCTTTCTTCTCTCCTTCTTCATACTTTTCTACTTCCATTGTTAATGAAGATCCATATTGAATTTTCTTCCCATTTCTCATTTTCATTGCACTTGCATTATCCTTAATATTCACACTATTTGTGAAAGAAATTTTCCTAATATTGTGCTTCCAATTCACTAACAGAGGTAGCTAATAGAGTGATCTAATTACCTAAGTTTTGAAGACCTTCTCTTATTTCCTATTGAATTGTTAAGAATTAGTAGCAAATGCCTTAACAATTTCATTCAAAGATATACCTACATTTGAAGATTGAGATTGAGCATATATAAGTACTTGAGGTTGTCTATTGAAATTGTGAGGTTGTTATCTTTGTTGTAGTCCTTGACCTCTATAACTAAAATTCAGATGATCTCTCTATCCCAGATTATAATGATTGGAATAAGTGTCATATTTTCAATGAGATTAACTAGGAAATCCCCCTATTACATTAGCTTCTTGGATAAAGCCTTATTGCAATGTAGAGCACATATTCATAGCATGCCCAGGGAATAAGCATATTTTGCATACTCGTGCCAATTAAAATTTACTGATAGCTAATTGACGAACTAAAGTAGTCAATTTTGAAATTTTATCCTCAAGGTTAGCATTACTTGCCTTGTTTATGCACTTGGAAGCTTTATCCATCCTTGTCTTAAATTATTGAGAATTTTTGGCCATGTTTGAAGTTAATTGTATAGATGTTTCTTTTTTTAATCCAAAGCTTCTTTACTAGCTGCATCTAATTTACCAATCCATTGGCATAGTTGTTTATAGAAGTTATAAATCAATAGTTGATTAGAAATCTATTGATATGGGCAACTAGCACATATGTCCTTAAACTTCTCTCAATATTCATACCATGTTTCTCCTAAGAATTTTCTTATCTCACATATCTCCTTTCTGATATTGATTTCTTATAATGTAGGAAAGAACTTCTCTAAGAAAAACCTTTTCAACTTATTCCATATAGTCATTGAGCCAAAAGGAAGATATTATAACCAATCCTTTACCTTATCTTTCGATGAGAATGGAAGGATATGAGATTAATTCATTTTTCTATCACCCCTTATGGTTTCATTCTAGAGCAAATCATATAAAATTCTTTCAAGTGTTTATGACCATATTTTAACTCAAAATTAACCTCAACATTTGGAAATCTTATGCATACGGGTTGTTCATTCAAGTTTGGTGTTGCTAACTCCCTTAATATTCTAGTTAGAACTCGCCATCTTTTCTTTGACTTCTTGAAAATTAGAATCCTCATCAATTGTTAACTCTATCTCAACTTTAACTTCTAAAGGTGAATGACCTTTTCCATATTTAGTTTATTTCCTTAAATAATGCATTGTCTTCTCAATTTTTGGATAATGTTGCAATTTAGCTACCTGAGAAAAATAATTCATACAAAACAAGAGATTAGCAGTAAACTATAAAATAATATAAAGAAACTATGAAACTAAAATAATTCCCCTACAATGACGTGAAAATTTTGATTGGATTGTTAAAGCCCTTGAAAGAAATTGAGATTCACTAAAATTTTGCAATATTTGTGGAACTAGGTTGATTCCCAAGAGAATTACTAGTTTCTTAATTTCAATTGTCCAACCAGTATGGGGGTTTATGATTAATTAACTAGTTAACTAAAATTAACAAAGAAACAAAATAATCAACTAAAAATAAATATTGAGAAATTAAATTTTAATTAACTCTAATTCACGGAAACTATGTCATATAATTATAATATTGATCGTTGGTATAAAAAGAATAATTTTCATAATTTATGCAGTTTGTTTGTAACATATTATGATAGTCATAATAAGTCTCAAATTTTCCTAAATTAGTTGGCTCAAACCTATCATTCAAACAAAAACTTATTATCAATTGATTGGGTATGATAACATTTAATATCGATTAAATGATAGCAATAAACTTAGTGAAAAGGACTAAACGCCCCAAATCAAATAATTGAAATAACTACAACTATTTAATTTACTTTTCTTGTATACTTGTTACTTGTACCAATCCTTCATGACAATTATAGATCACAAAATTCATGGATAGCTATAGAATAATCATTATCAAATTAAATTTTCAAATTAATCAATATTGATTACCCGTGAAATAAAAGAACATAAAACAAGAAATACTTGAATTGAAATAAAAAATATATGTTTAGAACAAAACCTCATAAGGTTACAACTAAAGTTTTGAATCCCCTTGAATCAAAATATTTGAAATTAGCCACACATGGCTTTAGTTCCAACAATAAAAATAAAAAAAAGGTTGAAAGATTAAAAGAAAATTACAAAGAAACGAAATTAGGGTGATATGGAAAAGTGAAGAATGCTTTCCTCTCCTTTTCTAAAATTAGCTTCCCTCTATCTTGCAGAGATTTATCTAAACAAATTCAAATCCCTATATAAAAGGACTGGAAATAAGTTTCCTAATTGAATTCAAACTATTGGGATGAATTTAGCATTAGGCAAGATCTGACCTTATCTGCTACAATAATTTGTGTACTTTTTCCAAAATTTGTGATTTTGACAAATAATACTCCAATTTGATTTATTCTCCACTTTTAATTTCCTAAAACAAAATAAATATTCATTTCCCCATTTACGCATCAAAATTAAGCCAAAATAAAAGAGATAAATCTAATTATCATAACCAAATAACGCCTTATCAGTAACTTCTTAATGTTCATCTTCCTATCATATCTTTGTTTTTTTATATTATTAATTCTGATAGTCAAGAGGGATCTATTTATGCATAAAAGCATTTCTTTTGAGAGAACAGTTTGATCCATCATTTTGTCTCTGAAGATTCTTCTATTTTTCTCCTTTTATATAGCATATATGGTACAACTTTGAATTATTATGAATTTTTGTTGTTCTACTTTAAATCTTTCTTGACCATTTAATAATATAGGACTAATCTTTCACTAGGAAATATATTACAAAGCATTTGCAACTTATTACATATTATTTTTAGGTATTAACACTCAAAAAAAATATTTCATGGCAATTACTAAAAACCAAATTATAATTTATACTTGGTGTTTAATATGCTTCTTAATGCCAGTCAAAGCACAAAGGATACTTTATGCATGCTTTTTGAAAACTAGACAAGATCTAACTAATAAAACCTAGGCACATTATCAACAAAGAGTTTAATTCATGACTAATTAGTGAACTTGTCCAAGTTATACCTTAATCAAATAAATATATTGTAATGTCAAGTTTATGGGTGTAATTAGGCAAGTTATAATGATTTCCAAATAGCCTTTGTTATGATCTATTAGTGAAAACCATATGCTTCTTTAGATAATAGCCTTAAATTTTATAATTTTTGGAATACTTGGCATCAAGGATCCAGGATTAGGTTATTTATATAGAGGGCCTTGTTTATACTAATTGACATACTACCACTATGTGTTCTCTCCATTTTGACAAAACTCTTGATGTCAACATTAACTCTATCTTTAAGGTTTAAAATATATATGAATGTTTGAGAGGTGTTGGTTTTAGCTTGGATTCTCCAAAAACTCTTACCTTTTAAGGATTAAATGAATATCCTTTACACCTAAAGGGGTTCTTGATCTATACATTGTTTTCATTTTAGCTAATAGAACCTTCTTCGTTATTATGATAGCTTTAATTACCATCCTTTCTTAGACATTAGCTTTACGAGCATCTTCCCATTTGACTTTAGCATTGGCCTATAAGAAATCCTTTAACAGTCTCTCAATGGATTTAGTTAAGTTGAAGGGTAGGAAAAGATGTGAATACTAGTACACTTGGAAGATTAAAAAAAATAATTTATAAGTTGTAATATGACAACAAAATATAGGAATATATTGTTTTGACTTCCTTTTTTATGTATTGCATTAAAGAGGAGTTAGCAGTTTATAACTGTAAATCTTAAGCCTAATATTTGGGATTCCTAAGTATTTGAAAGAGTATTGAAGTATATAAAGCCTATGAGAATGGTATTTTTTTATTCAAAGTTAATGATGACATTTGAGGCAATAATGTTTATCTTGTTTTTGTTGATAGAGAGACTTGAGAACCTTTGAAAGAGTTAGGCATAACCATGATTAATTCTAGGTTTGTCCTAAAAAAGCATTAGTATATCATATGCATTCTCAATGTTGCAAGCTACCAACTTGATGAGATCATTAAGAGGATAATAGGTCACCTTGTCTAAGTTCTTTTGCTCATTGGAAAGTTTGTGTAGGTTCCCCATTAACTAACACAATGAAACAGGTAAAGGTAGCACATTGTTTTAGACTTTAGGTATAAGACATATGATATCTTATTAAATGCTTTCAGTAGCTAGCTTGGAAGAAGAACTTCATAATTACACTTAAGAAAATTTCTCCTTTAAGGCTTCAAGATAATTAGAAAAAGAATGCATTCAACCCATTTGGTCTTGGGGCTTTATTTGTATCAATCTTGAACAAAGCTCTTTCTATATTAACTCTCATAAATGGCTTGGAGAGAAACTTTACCTAGTCATTGGTGATAGAGTGAGTTATAAAGGATTTAATTTCATAAAGGCTTGAGATAGTTCCTTTATAGCTCCCTAAAATGTTTTTTAAAAAATAAAAGCCAGCATTTCCAGGTTCTCCTAATCCATAATGGATTTCTATATTATTGTTTATAAGAGAACTGATACTATTCATGTTGTTTATATTAAGAATGGAGTTGTGGAAGAACTTCATGTTTCTATCATCATGCTTGAACTATTAAATTATTGATCTCTACCTTAAAAGGGATTTATATATATCTAATGTTTCCATATAAAAAGAAAGACCAAGTTTTTCTAGTATTAAGAGACACTTATCCCTTAGGTTAAAGGAGAGCTTACCTTAGAGAGTTAATAAATGGTTCCTAGATGTCTTAATCATATGCAGAGTGTTATCACTATAAACTTTTTTTAAAATTTTTTAAGCTCTTGTTTGATTATAGTTAATCTTCTGATGCATTTGTAGGATTCATATCCAATGATAATAAAATTAGCACCTTTTTAGACAATTGCTTATAGCTCGGGTACTTCACTGGATAATCAGTTGAACTTTTGCCTTAAAATCTCTTAAACAATGGCTCCTCTTTGTTAGTGGGAATGACACTAATAAAGAGGAGAAAGTGAATAAAAAATAAGATATTGAGTCAGGCCCTTCGCAATATTCTTGCCATCCCATTATCACTAGTATAGTTGTAATAAAAATATGAAAAATTGATTGAAAAATCGAAAGTCGCTCAAAAAAGAGATCAAGTCAAACTCTTGATAGCGTTCTTGTCATCCTAATATTGATAACAATTTATAATCAAAATGTTCCAGTACAAGAAAATTTGGTTTCAGTAACTAAATTCTCAGCAACTATAGTAAAATGGTTGCTAATTATATACATTTTGCAACCAAAAATTATTTGGTTGCAATATATAAGTTACGTATATTTTTTACCGACCAATCAATATTTAGTGGCTATAGATGGTCACTGAAACTTACAATTCATAGATAATAATATAACGACCAAACTTAATAATTTTAGCGACAATTTTAATGGTCGCTATAGAAAATTATTAATAACAACCAAAATAACAACCAACTATTGAGTGGTCACTATAAGTATTACAAATTTTCCATTAGCAACCAATAAATTTGGTTGCTAAATTTACATGACCAAATTCTCAACAACTATATTAAAATGGTTGCTAATTATATACATTTTGCAACCAAAAATTACTTGGTTGCAATATATAAATTACGTATATTTTTTACCAAACAATCACTGTTGATTTAACTTGGGTCATACAAATAGTGTCCGTTTCGATAATTGTTATTATGACTGCACCGACAAAGGATTATCAATACAATTTTTTTTTATGTGTGTAGAGATATGCAAAAGGAAGATATACATACCAAAACAGGGAAATCAAGAGTTTAGGAGAGAAATAAAGATAACAAAGAAACTGAGAGTCGGTGAAGTCTACCCGGAAACGTGCATACAATTAGGATATAAAAAAATTAGAGTGTAAGGTAGAGATAAGTAAAGAACAAAATATAAAAAAAGCACCAAATAACAAAATTTAGCGCCAAAATAAAAACAATCGAAGTCCAATTCAAAGATCTGAACCGTAAATCCAAATTCAAAGAAATCTAATGAAAGCTTTATTGTAACCGTTCTATACGCACGCGAAATAGAAAAGCACAAAGCAATAACTGACCTTTGATCAAACAGACAGATGGGTAATGGAATCAGTGAGAATCGGAGTGGTGGTGGTGAGAAGAGGAGGAAGGAGCCTCTGAAATGTCTTCTCCTTCGTTGACGTTGGCACATCATCGGA
>JANIJF010000209.1:14554735-14566024 GCA_024520955.1 Erythroxylum bequaertii | reverse complement strand
TATTGTACATCGTATTAGATCAGGCTGGGCCAAATGGAGAAGTGCATCAAGGGTTTTATGTGACAGGAAGATTCCTTTAAAAGTCAAAGGGAAGTTTTATAAAACGGTGATTCTTCCAATTATGTTATGTGGGGCAGAGTGTTAGCCTACCAAATGTCGGCATATTAGACAATTGTTAGTAGCAGAAATGCATATGCTTAAGTGGATATGTGGAATTACCAAGAGAGATAAGGTCCGGAACCGGGTAGTAAGAGATAGACTATGGGTAGCTAGCTTTGCTGACAAGTTGAGAGAGACTAAGCTTAGGTGGTTTGGGCATGTGCGAAGGAGGCCCTCAGATGCTCCGATATGAAGCTGTGAGAGAATAATACTTAGTGAGTATAAGAGGAGGAGAGGGACGTCTTACAAGAACTGACAGGAAGTGGTCAAGGAGGATATGTCAGAGTTGACCCTTAATGAGGTAGTCGCTAGAAATAGAAAAGTTTGGTGCGATCGGATCAGGGTTAAGGATTAACCGTCCAGTTACCCAAGATCAGTACAACAATTACTAGGAGATAGATACTGTTTCACGTGTGAGGATTGCCTGACAAGTGCGAGGGGAGACAGTAGGGGGCCATTCTGACAGGGTCTCTAAGGGAGGTCCCTTTCCCTACTATGTGACAAGAAGGCGTGGACTTTGTAACCTATTTAGGTTCTCGCAGATTTGACTTCCTGCAGGTATTCTCCTTGATTATTATTATCATCATTATTATTTAATGATTTGTTTCTGTAACTTGCATCATTCTTATATTGTCTTATTTGCATGTAGGTCCATCGGAAACAGCCTCTGTACTATGTAGGGGTAAGGCTGCGTACTATCGGACCTCTCCAGACCCTGCTTCATTGCGAAATTTCGGACTAAGTGAGGATGATGATAATGAAATCCAACCTGAGAATATTAAACCAGCTTTTGTTTGAATTACTGTTCAATTTAGAGACATCCTTACTAAAGCTCTAGGCTTGTTTATGGGATCTTGGGCAGGGGAGATTGGATCTTGGGTAGGGGAGATTAGCAAGGTTGTACGCTTATTTGTTAGACTTATTTCTTGTATATATTAATTAGTAGAAGTAATACAAACAAAAACAACAGGCCTTGGCTGCTAATCTCTATTCCTATAAGGCAACTGAAACTCTTTTTTTTTTCTTCTTCTCTTTTTCTTTATATTTTATCTCAACTGAATCTATCTATTTGCTCTTCCTGGTTGCTTATCAACATTGCACATTATTTAATTTAATAATTATTTTGTTTTATTTCAATGATTTTATCATAAAATAAGTTCATTATGGTTTTTAAATTTTATTCTTATATGAAAAATCATACACGATTATTTAAAACTTAATAATTTATTATTTATTTAGAAAATTAATCACATAATAATCAATCATAAGTAAAAAATTGTGATTACCATTCTTAACATTTGATACCAATATAACTATTAACTTCTATAATAATTTCATTTCTACTTTTCATTCTCATTCCCACTTTTTTTTGTTCAAATTCTTTTATTACTGATTACCAGATAAACGAAATAGTTTGACATCTTAGGTTACATAATTTTTACCTTGATATCCATTAATAAGCGTATTATCTTCTTACCTCCACTGAGATTGAACATTAAAGGATGAACAGTTAAATAATCAAATGTAGCTCCAATTGGGAGCTAAAAAAGATTCAATTACAGTGAAGGTCATACATTTGGGATTGTTTTGAAAATTAACTGCTTGAACTTATGTACTGGTGCATGTAAACTAGGTACTTATGTACTTTATCAAGAAAAGAAAATTCGATTAAAGTGAAAACAAATGGGAAAGTTGTACTTTTGTTTTGATAGTGTCGTTTCTGATGGTTGAAGATTTAATCAACCTGTTTAAAGCCTGTATTGAGGTTCTGACAGCTTATGATAATAATATAAAATAAAATTTATATTTTTCTCAAAAACTATTTTTACATGAATGAAAAACTAGCAAATGCACTAAATAAGACATTATATATATAATAATTCATGTAAAAACTAGCTAACGCACTAAATAAGACATTATATATATAATAATTCATGTAAAAACTAGCTAATGCACTAAATAAGACATTATATATAATAATTCATATATTTTAAATAAGTCATCTAATAAAATTAAATAACAGATTCAATTTAAAGAATATCTATAAATATTAAAGCATTTTTATTTTTAAGGTCAAAGTAAATGAAATTTTTATTCACCTTATATTGAATTTTTATTTTCTTAAATTAAAAGATTATTAAAAAAATTTGTACAATCCAATTTAAAATTTTTCTTTTATAAAAATAAAGGTAAATTTAATTAATTAAAGATACGATAAAATAATTAGGTAATCAGAAGCCCATTTGTTATAAAAGAAATTCTATCAATAAGAAGTTCAGTTCCTAATAATTAATAAAATAAAAAGAGTTGGTTGTGAAATGTGAACATGAGTAAAGTAAATTATGCCAACCTGAAGAAGAGGACACGGAAAAGGGAAAAACATGGCAGATCTAGATAAGTAACCCATTATTAAAATCAGTATAATCTGTAGATGTGTGGCTCTCAATTCTCATACGATGCACCATCAATTGAAATGGACTACCTTACCTTTCAGCTGACATAACAGCTTCGCAAATAATCTAAGATCATCATAGAGATGTCTATCGATCTTGGATGAGTCACCGGACTTGAATGGTGGATATTACCGAAATTGTTGGCCAGTACTTGAGAACCAGCTCAGATAGTTTGAAGGGAAATTATAAAATTAAGGAATTTCAACTTTTATAATCTGTCTAAGATAATACAAAGAAAATCAATTAAAGTATAGGAAAAGCTTTTTTTAAAAAATAAAAGTAATTATATAATTAGTTTGGTATAGATAATTTTTTATTGAAAAATTGTCCACTTATTTTATAATTAATTTATTTCTAAAATTTGAGTGTTCTTATTTTTTATGAGTATTGGCAAACGTAATTTAAAATACATTTTATACAGTAAATTTACAGTGATAATGGTAAATATAAATAATTTGTTAAATTCTAACAAATTCTAATTTAAAATGATCACAATTTTGTTGATTGAAGGGTAATTTAGAATAAAAAAGCAAATTCATTGATAATTATTAGCTATTCAATTTTTATATAAAATTTGGGTATTCTTCAAATTGTGTGGTTATAAATAATTAAATCTTATTTTACTAAAAACTGATAATTATAAATTTCTTTGAATTTATAGATTTTTTCTTAAAAATCATCTAGAAAAGGAACAAATATAAAATTTATAATAAGCAAGAGTTTATAATTAATTACATCTCTTTTATATATATATATATATATTAGAAACAATATCTTCAAGAAAGTAAGGTTGCATATTATTGAATCTTTTCAAATTTTAGGTATCAGCAGAATTTATATTAAGTATTGTTGTAGTTATATATATATAACATCAAAACTCTATCGCTACCTTATCAAAACTCTATTCCAAATGGTAGCTCCTCTGGCACTTGGATGCACAACAACTCGCAATTTGTGGACTACCTTTGAGAACCATTTTTTGTAATAAACAATTGATCGACGATCTTTGCTTTGCTGTTGCCTCCTTACCACTTGTAAAGTAGAATCCACCACTGCCAAATATCTTTGGACTCTCTTAACTACAATCGGGGATCCCATCACTAACAAAAAGTTGTCGTTTTTACTTCCGCCAGATTATAAAGCATCAATCACGGTCGCGGAGAATTGCAAAATGCCGCCAGCATTTTCTGATCTCCAAATAAAGCTCTTTTGTAAACAATGCATCTAGGCCTTCCATCAACCAACTGCAATGTAGGAAAACACCTTTGTCATGGACATCACCACTAGCGGAACAAATCCAGGTAGCTCCCATAGACAAATCAAAATTGGGTCATTTTATGCTCTCAATAAAACCTTAATTCTCAATTTTGGACGTATCAGTAGGTCAATCGAGTTGGGTTGCCACATTGGGCTGATTTTCATCATACTTTATTTAACCCAATATCTAGCTCACCAATTACCTATCAGTCCATCCCGTTTCTCCTAACTCCAAATAAGCCTAATTACACCAAAAGCCCCTTGTAATGTCAAATTTGTTAAAAAAAAAAACGACCACATTGTAATAAATTGACACTTTCAATCCTCTGAATTTTAAAATTGCCAACATAATCGCCAATCTAGTCTGTGTCACTTGCAAATAGCCTTTTCAACTCTTAACCTTCTACTCAACAACCTCTAGCAACATTACTCAATGGCTTCTTGATGTAACTGCATCCACTCATATGACTCTCGATCGACAATTAGTAGATTATGTGACATTATACCAAGGCTCTAATCAAGTGATCTTTGGGATCTTTAACGATGTCCACACACCCTAAAACTCTTTTACCATAAAGATATGTTATTCGAATCCTAATTCATCACTAACTTTTTATCTGACTGTTAAGTTTGTTAAAGATAATTAATGCATTATTGAGTTTAAATGTTTTGGTTATGTTGTGAAGAACTTTAAACCTAAGATTTCACTCCTCACAAGTAACATCCGTAACAACCTCGCTGCAAAATCCAACTACTTTTGCATATCATATTGCTTTTGTTGCTTGTTACACCTCTCCTGATTTATGGCAACAATATCTTAGCTATCCATGTCAAGCTACTTTTTATAACGTCATAGAAAACCTCTTCTCTACCGTTACCAAAACTTTTTAAGTCTAATGGTGCTCTTGAACCCATCAATAGCACCTTTTCTCATTACTTCACCTTCTAATATATTTCCTATTGTATTTTGTACTCCCATACTTTTAAAAAAATTTGAGTTAACTCAGCGATTATCCACACTTCTCTTCCTAAATCCCTTTTAGTTTGAAAGTTTTGCAACTACTATTTACCTTATAAACCTCTTTTTTCCAGTTCTAATCTTTAAAGATAATCTCCCTTTTTATACTAAACTAGATTGTCATATTTTTTTAGTCTTTGGTTGTAATTATTACCCCTTTCTAATTTCTACCCGTATTGATATATTCACGTCAAAATCAACACCATATATCTTTTTTACACCATACATCATAACTTAAAACTCATCTGATCCTCATCCTACCTCTTTTACCTAAGCCAATGAATTGCTCCATTAGTATTATGATATACTTGATGAAATCAATTCCCTTTATTGTAATAGCACCTGGACCATAGCTCCTCCCCTACTAAATGCTAACATTGTTGGTTACAAATGGGCCTTTAAATTGGAAAAAAAAGAGATGGATCTCTTGATCACTATAAGGCTCACTTTATTTCGAAAGGATATTATCAATCCTTATTACTAATTACACCAATAACTTTAGTCCTATAATTAAACCAACCACCATTTGTAGTATTTTCATTGTTAATCTCACTCAAAATTGGTCCATTCAATAACTTGATGTCAACAGTTCCTTTCTTTATGAACTAATTTTTATGCTCCAGTCTCCTAGTTTTACTGATCTTTATCAACCAAATTATGTTTGTCTCATTTAAAAAGTTCTCTGTGGAATTAAATAAGCACCTTGTGCCTAGTTTCATCATCTAAAGTTGAAAAACATAATAACTCAATTTCACTTCTTCCAAATCTAATATGTCACTCTTTCTAAACTCAACTATAACTTAAATGACCTTTCTTGTAGTTTATGTGAATGATATCTTAGTTAAAAGCTCTTCACCAATATTCACTTCATTTATTATATATAGGGTCTTAATGTTACTTTCTCCATCAAATACCTTGGCCCATATGCTACTTCATTGGCATTGAGGTTATACTAACACCAAATAACCATTTTCTTACCCGAACCAAACACACTTATGACTTTCTGCGTCATACAAACCTTGAAAATTCAAAAAATATAACCTATCACTCATACTTTATCTCTATCTAAAAACTACAATACTCCTCTATTTAAACCTATTAAATATCACAACATTGTTGGTGCCCTACAATGCCTTTGCCTCTCCGATCTTGATATCTAATTTATAGTTAATAAAACGTCCTAATTTCTTTATTGCCTTATTGACATTCACTAGATTGCTATCAAATAGATTCTATGTTATCAACGATTCATACCCTTTCACGAAATTCATTTAACCAAAGCCACCTTGCTCACAATTACTGCCTACTTTGATGCTAATTGGGCCAGTTATTTTGATGATTGATACTCAAATTTTCTTTTTATTTCTATTCTTATTTCATACAGTGCTAATAAATAACCTATTATAGCTCATTCTGGCATAAAGGTTGGATATAGGAACATTGCTCTTGTCGTTGCAAAACTCTATTGGATCACTTCACTACTTGAAAAGTTTAGTTTATCCTATCTCAAGCCATCCCTTTGGTGTAACAATCTTTGTATCACTTTCCTCTTTACAGATCTAGTCTTTTGTGCTTGAATAAAGCATATTAAAATTGAAATCCATTTTGATTATGATCTAGTAGTTAAGAAGGCCCTACTCATTTGATATATCTTTGCTTATGCTCAAATTGCTAATGTCATGACTAAAGTAATATTGACCATATCCTTTTAGTGACTTCATAACAAGCTCCCAATTCTTCTACTATATGCTTCTAAGGGGATGTTATTATAGATATATGTTAAATATCATACAACAATCTTAAGAGCTTGACTAGATTATTATCATATATTTTTAATAATTTACAATTATTATCCTTATTGTACTTTCTTTATATAGCTAGCTAGCACTCATGTGTATAAGTAAGCTACATCTTTTGTGTTACATATATGGAAACAATAATGAAATACATCTTTTTTACTATATACATCGAGTGAAAATATGAAAAAATATTTTAAGCTTGTAAATAAATACATAATTTCTTACAAATAATAAAATAAGATATAAATCAAAGTTTATAAAAAAAGGTGTATGAGGATATAGTTTAATAAAAAGCTAAGATTAAAAGTATATAAATTAGGTCTTTCAATGCTTGTAATAAATAAAAAAGGATGTAAAACATTAAAAGCTTGAACCTAGTATCCGTATAGTTTCATCTTTGTTTCATAGAGTATTGATGTTTTTTGGACATATAATAATACTTTGGATCCCAAGTTTACATATTAATGCAATCTTTTAAATGATTAAAATATATTTATCATTTCTATTTTATATGAAAATTTTGATAACTTGAGATATAATATTCAATGAAAAGTAAATTTTAGCCACTATTTATAATAATTATTTTTAATTAAAAAGAGTTAAATTGAGAAAAAACTAATATGATATAGAGTGATCTTATCTTTCTTATTTGAAAATAACATTGAGAAAAGTAGAGTATTCAACCCCTTTCTAGAAATATAAGTTTTCCATACCTAGATATATCCATAAGAATTAAGGAACCTCTAGTATACCTATATTAAGTTAAAAGGAAAAATTAAGAGGAACTTATGGTTTATGATTAGACATCCCATGTTCAATTTCTAAATTGAGAATATTAATGAATTGGATGTAATTTATATCAAAGGGTTAAATAAAAAAATCTCAAACTTTACTTAATTTTGCAATTATAGTTTGAACTTTAAAAAGTGACAATTAAATACTAAAACTTTCAATTTTTTCAAATATAGCCTGATGTTAGTATCTCTATTAATGTTATTAATGTGGAAAGCCACGTAATTTATAAATTTAAACACGTTTGATAACAACTAGATTTAATTTTACATGTCAAACTTAATTAAACTAATTATTGAAATTAAGGAAAATTTAAAAATTAAAATAAAGGAGTAGAACCCTAAATTAATTTGGGAGTTAGACTTTCACACATTGTCTTACCCATTTTCTTCTTAGTTGCACCTTTTCTTCATTGTCACACATTCAAATGCCATTTTCTTATTTAATATCATGCGTCCATCACTAATGTCGTGAAATCTGTGTCCTTATAGGAATAAGAAAGACGCGTAAAGAAGTGACTTAGAGGGAGAAATTATAGTTAGTGAGTGAGAGATGTATAGTTTGTTTTCTTGCACTTAAGACACTAAACACTTGGACTTGAGGAAGTGAATAGAATGCTTGGTCTTGATAGGTACTGTTGCTTTAGCTTCATCTTGCCATTTCCATCTCAGATTGATAAAGTTAAATGTTAGGTGAGGAAGGATTAAAGTGAAGCTTCAAATGCCAAATTGTTAAAGCAAAATGTTATCTTTAGTTTTTCAATGGTGAAAGATTTTTTCTTTTCTTTGTTTATGATCCTCTACGCTTATTTCTTTCGATGGGCATGTTTGATAGTCGAAGATTCTTGGTGGGATTTTAGTTTAATCTAATTTATTTATCAGATTTTGGTGAAAGGTGAGGTGGTTGAGCTTGAAATGCGGTTTATAATTACGGAATAAGTGATAGTGAATAAGGTAATGTTGAAGTTATGCAAATGATTCAATCTTCATTTGATACAATCATCATTAAACATTCCAAAGTAGCCATTCTCACTAATGAAACAACTTGATATCCCACAATTAAGTTAAGCTCAAATGGATGCTAGACATTTTAGTCAAAAATTTGGTGCTAAAATAGGGATGCCACCACCCATTTCACCGTATTCTTATATCAAGGTATCTAGGCTGGTGAATTAACAAATAGGTTCACAGAATTTTTGCTTGGGACCAACTCACTTGTCCCCAATGTGGATCCGTCCATGGGTGTGAAATGACAAGAGAACATAACAAACTCTTAAGCCAAATCAACTCACAAGTAACAGTGGCCATGGAACGATATTCAGCTTCAATAGATGAGCCTGACTCAATGTGTTGCTTTTGGGTCTTCCATGGGGTAGGAGACCAACCAAGCTGGGCAAAATAACTAGTAAGAGAATGACAACTCAAAGGGCAACTAGCCCAGTCAGAGTCATAACAACCATATAAATGTAAGTTCGAAACAACAGGTAAAAGTATACCCTTCAAATAGCGAAGGACATGAAGGGTGGCTTCCCAGTGTTCGGATCATGGCTGCTGCATAAATTGTGCTAATATATGAACACAGTAACTGAGCTAGGGAGCTTTATGGTCAAGTAAATCAAGCGGCCAACTAGATGACAATAAGCTTTTAAATTAGACAAAAAGGCCCATTAGCTAAAACAAGTAAGTGATTTTGTTCCATCGGGAAGCGCTAGCTGTCAAATCGGTTTCAAAGAGAATATCCAACACATATTTATGAAATTATTCCATAAAACTTATCAACTATTGATATAAAATTGCTTAAGATACTCACTTTGACTTATATGTGATTTTTGGCACAATTCAAAAGCAAAAGAGTTAAAATGAGTAGAAAGCACTATATTTAGGGCCGCTTTCTAAAAATCCACATTCACTTGTCTTCATGAATCAAGAAGAAGAAGATTAGAGAAAAAGAATGGATAAATCATAAAAAAATGGAGGGTGAAGCATGCTCACAACCTGCTAAAATTATTGCACAACCGTAAGCATCACTTACGGCTGTGCATGGGCATGGGACACTCTCACACCCATGCAATATATTGACGTGAATTTAAATATGGGCTGAAGTAAAAGGTAAGTTAAAGCAGCGTGAGTGTAGTGTGTGTCATGAAGAGGGGCTGGAAAAATAAAGTAGTGTGTGAGGACATTGGACAACTTGAATGAAAATGTGAAAGGGGGACAACTATAAAATGAGTGAACCGTGAATATGAGGGCTAGAACTTAACACATGTCCATTAAATTTTTACTATAGCATTTTAAAACATAAAGGTGGAGGTGTGTGATAGCTACACGTGAGTGAGTAGCAGAAGCGTGGGTTTAAAAGAAGAGTGCACTATAGATGGACCAGGAAATAAATCAAGAAATAAAGAACAATATCGAGAGCAGTAGCAAATAGAGAAGAGAGGGAGGTGCTACAAAGGAGGTCTTCAGTTGGGGTTCTTCCTTGGTACTGAAGCAAATCTTTTTGGGAGCTCTTGATTTTAATGAAGATAAAGGGTAAAGCTCTCAATCAGGCGAGACCTATGGAGGGCTACATGTCCTGACACTGGTTCGGAGGTGATATCGATGCCGACTACTCGGGTTAGGTATATCACTATTTTTGTTGTTTCTTTCTTTCACTAGGAATTGATTATGTTATCTTATGTTTATTGAATTGGGTATTATGAAAAGATTATTTTAATGTGTTCATTGAATCATTTATTTGCAAATCCATTGCGAGAATTTTGATATAATCCGTAATTATTATGTTCAAATTTATGTGTAGCGACTAATGATTCGTAATCATTAGGGATAACATAACCTAGGTTAAATGATGCATTGTATGTGGTTATTGCCTTGATTAATCGATTTTTCTAATTTATAATGCTACTGCCTAATTAAATCTATATATCATATCATAGGTTATTTGGTAGTTAGGTTTAATTAACAATCGTATCTTAATTAAACACTACCTAAGGGAAAACTCGGGTTAAATATTAACCCACGATTAATAGTTACTAGGAAAGGTTTGAAAACAACAAAATCAATGAAATATGTTTAATTAGGGTGTAGGCCCAGATTGAACCAAAGAATCGGATCCTTACCGAATTCCCCACTTTTATCATTTTTTGCATGTTTTCTTTAATTTATTTTTATTAGTCTAATTTCATTTTATTTTCTTGTTCTAAAAATCCAAAACCCCCTAAACCTAAACACTGATTAATTTCATTTCAACAACTTGATACACACTTTCTGTGGGATCGACCTAGACTCACCACTACTATAGTAGTAGGTCTAGTTATGTTATTTTGACTAGCGTAACGATGTGCTGTCAATTTTAGTGTCATTGTCAGGGAGTGCAGTGTTTTAGTTTTTGTTTGTGATTTAATTGATGTTTTGTATATAGTTGTTCGTAACTGGTTTCTTTTTAGTTATTTCGTGTTCCTTTCTTTATTCTGTTTCATGTTTGTGATTTATAAAAAAAATCATGGATGGGAGTAATTTTTTTAACTCTTATTCTCAATGCTCTAACCAAGGATGGATTGATCAACCTAACTTTGATTATGGACGGGATAACCATCAGAATTACTTTTATGGTAGTTTGCAGGACACACAACAATTCCTGTGTGGACCAAAAGCTTCTTATCACAACTCAGGTATGCTTCTAGATGACTATATCAAGACCTGTAATGCTAATCATCTTCAATTTCAATAGGGTATGCAGTAGCTTCAAGAGAGTATGCAACAACTTCAACAGAATACCCTACAATTCCAGCAGGATGAAAGGCAATCTTGGT